>CM060846.1:144657597-144865097 GCA_030762175.1 Metallyticus violacea | reverse complement strand
TATTTTAATCCCTTTCTATGCCCCTAATCTAAACCAAGCTAAACCCGATGTATTTTGCGAACTCACAGAATCATCACTCTGTCCTATCTGATTTTAAGTTCGTTGCCTAAACCTGGTGAAATTTTTTCTCTGCATTCTACACCTTAATCCTGTTGGTTAATTTCCCTGAGACTTTTTTATACCTTCCTTCATTCGGATGCAACTGTTGGTAGTTGTGGTTTTTAAACGTAATTATTTGCTATTATGAAATAGTTTAAGAAGATTTTGTCAATTAATTATATTGTTAAATTCAACACTGGAGTATAAAATGAGCATATTCTCAGTAGGCAGTAAAGTCCTGATTATACATTTTGAAATAATAAATTGTGAATATCTCAAATATAATAATTTTGGTAAAAGTGTGAACTGCGGTACACTACAGTGCCCTGTCCTTTACTGATTCGTCTGGAATTTATTCATACGCAACCGCAGATACCTTAAAATTCACTTTTCTAAATTATTTTTTATGCAGTTCATACTTAAAGTAGTTCATTTTACACAAGGACTGAGACTAAAATCTGCATTTTGTAAAACTCCGGAGTTAACAAATTTGGTTAATACGTAATGTATTCATTATTTATCGAAGTTACAAATTTTATAATATATTACAAAATTGTAATTATTACTTATCTCAAAGCGGTTTCAAAAGCAACTCATGGTGCAATTACTGATATTATGTAACTTTTTTCTAAGATTTATTTGCGTGTATATTGGAAGCCTGAAACCACATCAAGTTGGAAGAAAATGAACTGCAGCTGATCGAATCATTGCGCATGCCCTGGTGCACATTATTATTGTATTACCAGATAGACGGAAATGTACTGTGCATTCTATAATGGTGGGCTGCGGGGTCCTGCATGATGTTCAAAGAGGGAATGGCTGCTTTACTCTATGATAACTAGCATTATTCATAACTTCCTAGTTATGAACCTGGTGAAGGATAAGGAATATTTTAGTAACTAATCACTTGAGCAACACTTATTTAATTTAAATCTTAGTTTTCTGGTTTAGAGTCGAAGGTTATTGTCTTCCACATTGTAAAACGATCCTTTATAAAAGTGCATTGTTGAGCTTTCTGATTTTTTTGAATGGTGTTTAAGGCCCGTTTTTACTACTGAGGCACCACAGGCGGTGAGCTTTCTTATGGTTAGGTATAGTCTTTGTAATGACATAAGATTAAATATTACACCTCTCATTTGAGGCACTATAAATTCATCTACTTCTATGCTTTTCCTTCTTTCGCTCTATTTTACTTTAGGTATAGGAAAATATAAGCGTCCTTTGGTTTTGATAGCATTTCTGCTTTCTTTCATTACATTTATTACGACACTTTCTGGTATTTTTTCTAGCTGAATCAGTAACAAAACATCACAATACATATTTCTTCATATCTATTAAATATTGCGTAACATTATACATAAATTCACGATTCTGACTATGCAAGGTATCCCCCCCGCTTGTGGCACTGGATTTCTTGAGTAATTTTTTTAGATGTCTAGGCAGTGGCCACTGCAATTGAAAAAAATTACAATTCACAAGTGCTTTAAATGAGTTAGTTACTGTTACTTATGAAAAAATTTCCTCCACACTTTACATTCAACGAATCACCATACTCAATACGTATAAACAATTTTTGTAACATAGCTCTTCATACTACGTCAGTATCGCACATTGTAATGGTCATCTAAATACACAGTGACAAAAATTTCGTTTCCTTAGAAATTGCATCTTGTTCTGGTTAATGTTAACGATGGCCGTCTGGTGCTCAGTTCCTTGCCGTTCAGACAACGTAGAAACAATTTGGTCTGTTTCACACGACAATAGGAGCATATTAGATTCAGAGTTTGCATACACAAGAGTGGAGCTATTCAGACGAATTTGCAAGGACCTCGGCCGTCTGTGACTCTTCGTATGAAGGCTGCTGACGAAGCATCACCCAGTTGTGTTGTTTTCGGTGCGTAATGCAGTACATTTATAAGGATGGACAGTGGGACTGAAGTAAAATTACAGGAATAAAACACGATGTGTATTGAAATTAGGTATAAGATAACTATACCAGCTTTATCTAACATAATTCATCTTCTTAAACGTTCTGAACCATTACTTTATTCTTAAGCAAAGCTCTAAAATCCTATCCTATAGAACTTTTCGAACTTGTTAGCTTATGTTTGTGTAGTAGATGAACATTGAGATTAAATTTGATATTCTTAGCTCATTTTTACTGCCAGGATCTATCTTGGTGAAAGTGTGGCACGCGTATTAGTGTAATTCTTTATTATTTAACTGTGTATTCTTTAAATGAGTTGCAAACATCCGAAAATAGTTTAATTTACTCAGATCGCCTTGAAATTCCTATAAGAATGTATGCAAATTTTCTTTTTTCTCGTAAACAATTAAGACAATCACAAGATTTTTTTTCCTTTTCTTCTTAACATTTATATTATGTAAGAACTATATTGCTAACACTTCAAGATCATCCATTTAAATGACTTATTTACTTGCTACAACTGAGAAACAAACAAATGATTTCAACTACATTCGTTCGAATTGCATACGTATTCTTCTTAATTTTTTATTCCGCATTTTTTTTATCCATTTCATGTGAAAGAGGCCAGAGTCAAAGGCAGCACATCAGCTTGCAGGATTTGAATGATATCCTAAATAATAGGGCAGCAGAAGCAGCCCAGCAGGACAAAAGCCACATGTTTTGGGACCTTCTGCACTTTCATAATTTGTATTTTATACGATGCTGTTTTCATTTTCATTGTAAATAAGCAGTTGCGGAGTAATTAAACATAAATAAAAAAACCATATAAATAGGGAATTAGACAAAAGAACTGTAGATATATTCTGCCTCTGAGCACACAGCACTTCCCACCTTCCAGCCTCAGCAAATAATGGAATCAATGACATCATAGAGCAGGTCTTGGTGCCAGAAATGTTGCGCAAAAGTACATTTCCGTGTGTCTGGTGCCACTACAACTTCTCTAAGCCGAGAAAATTAAATTTTTATTCAGCCGTTTACTAAAATATGTATAATAAAATGTAATAATCATAATAATATAAAAACAATATTTTATTTGAAATTTTTCCTTGCCAAAATACACATAAAAACAATCAATGTGATATAAGTAACATGTACATATTTAAGTAGCATTTCCTAGTGAGAAATCCGTTAACTCTTTGAAACAAGGGACGTTTTGGAAGACTAGAAAAAATTTAAACTATATACTAACTTGTTTATAGAATATTGAATATATCTTGAAATACTAAGAAACGTGCAAGAAGGTCTCCATCCGTCTGGCCCAGACTATTCTCAGATGCACTTCCAACGGATAAAAGTAATGGTACAAAATTGTCGTTAATAAATTATAAACTGATCATAATTTTTCTTATTCTAATTCTTAGAACAAAACAAAATAAAATAGAGTGCCCCTGGCTAACACCTACAATGCTAACCTCTATCTTCGGTTCGTCAGTGGTCTCCTATTGGAATTCGATAAGACAGACATTCAGTCATCATTTCAGGTTGCTCTTTCACAACATCAGAGGATTCTCTTTAAATATCCCTTTATTATAAAATTGGTTATAAATATTAAGTACTCTAAATATAGTGTATTATATAGTCATTAAAACGATTTTATTTTGTAAACATGATGCTTGCGAACATTTGTATTATATATAGCTATTTAATATTTAGTGACTGCTGCTTTTGCATTATACTTTTTCTTGCGGTAATATAGAAGGAACTTTTAAACTGAAGATTTGTTAGAAAAAATTAAGTTTAATCTATAAAAAAGTCGCTTCAATTGTCCTTATCTTCTCACTAAAACATTTCAACTATGAAAATTATTGCTATTTATCTCTTTTTAGTATTTTAGATTCGTCTGAATACGAATAATTTAATTCATTGGTCATTATGCAAAGATAATTGGTGTTTTTTTTTTTTTTTTTTTTTTTTTGCATCATAAGGATGTAAGACATACACACTGCTGCCACACTACAAGTATGATGACACTGAAACAAGTACATGTAAACATGGTTTATTCCAATGCGCACAGATACAAATTGTTTCTAAGTGTTTAATGAACTTTTTCAGTTCTACTTAATGAAGTTCGTTTCGGGCTTACAGTTAAAGGAACAAACAAAATTACATTGTTTTATTAAAATGCGTTTTAGTTGCAACCGAATCTAATGCCTTCGCGCTTTCTAAGAGTTTTAAAGAGCATTGAAATGTTCTGGAATTTGAAAAATTCTCTTCACTTTCGTATTTCCTGCTTGGCTTGCTCGTGTGTAGAAAAGTCAAAGCGGCCAAATTGTCCTACTGCATACTAATCAGTAACATTTATTTGAAGTCATCCCTATAAAATGTAATGGGTCACAGCTTCGATAGATAGCAACAAGGCAGCTGGGTTATTGTTTCGGGCAAAGCACGTAACTAAGTTTGGAAGGTAATCCGAAACACATAGTGATTGTCGCTACGCAGAGTCCACTGTGTGTACGCGCTTCAGAATACTAGTTATCTTACAGTGCACATAGCCAGGCCCCACTGTGAAAATGAGACCGTGCTAACAACAAGCAATTATCGAGTCAACCCCAACGACCAATGAGAGGAGAAAGGAAAACGTTTTCGACAATCAAGCGTTAACGAGAACGTTAAATGAGGTTTGTAAAATGCCTATTTCAAATGTCTGCCTCATTTCCATTCCTAAATAAGGTCCTCGCTATGTTAAACTCTAGAGACCCTCTCTCTTACCGTTATCTTCTTCTCCATTATTACGTTGGTGCCATTCGGTGAGCATGCCAATTTAATCTATTTTTATAACATAAGTGATGATTACTGTTACGTCACATTATGTGCTGTAGAATTAACCAGAATTCTGGGCTCCTTTGTGGTAGCGTGTGATGTCTTGTGATCGCGTAATTTTGTGAAAACGCCTCAGTTACTGCACAGAGTGTGCAGCGGATGTAAGCAAGAGAATATTCCCTTGGTAAAACTTAATCCTACTACTTGGTAGAATCCCAGCACAAAGCACGCATATTGTAATACAACATTCTTAAGAAATGTAGTACTTGCAACATCACTGAGCAGTTAGAATGTGCTCAACGTTGCCCCGCAGTAGCATTTAGCGAGGTGTTTATTTCAGAATGAAACAAAATGAGGGACTTCTAACTAAAGAGAGTGAACGCCTCACACCTTGCTCAGGGAAATGACCATTCTGACAGTGAAAATACAGGATGTACAATCAAACTTGGTTCATCGGAAACAATTCCCAAAATATAGTTCGCAAACTCCATGGATCTTCCCGAAAACTTACAAGAGTTTCACCAATTGCTGTCTCCAATGGTGGAATTTGAGTTTTTTTGCAGTAATAATGTTATCGTTAAAATTTACACTGGAATATAGAACTGTGGTCACTGTGGATTAGACACATATAAGGCACGTGCTTATACATTTAGTGACAAGGATGAGAAAGAGGGACGCACTGTTTTGTTTAAAATATTGAAACTATAATTTAACTTTGTACCTTAAGACGGCATGGAATTATGTCGCTACATAAAATGTTTCAATATAAAAAGTTATGTTCCCATTTTCTGGTTTAGATCAAAATGTATGAAACACAATAATGCTACTTTAAATATATGGAAATACGGTTATGCATTATTAACTTAAATATTTCGGTTTTAATGCTTGAAATGAAAAATAAGTTCACATTTATTTGAACTTATGTAGTTTCAATATTTTTAACGTTGTTCCATCATTTTGGAGGGTAATTCTACGGTTCATTTGCTTTATTCACGGACGCTCTTTGATATCTTAGATAATCGGTGTCCCATTCAATTCATGGCGTGACTCATTGCTCAAAGGCAACTTATTTCTAGTTTGAACTTCTTTTAGTGTCGTAAATCTATGACACGGAAACCACACCTTTACCTATCTTCCGAAGGAAGCCATGAATCCTAAGGTACACCTATTTATCGTTACTAACGCAGCTTTAGACGAATTTAAAGTTAAAACTTTTGTGCGTTAATAAGGAGTTACTTAAGTTAAGATTTTTATGAGGGGGTTTCGCGAGTAGAAAAACTTTTGGAACCACCTATCGGAAACGCTTAAATCTTACACATCAAAGCACAAAACATCAGGTGCCATTGTTAACACATGACTAAGTTGACCAGATATGTCCTTTTTACATCTGTGTCCGGAGTTCGTGCGGATTTTATTAAGAATATAAAACGTCCTCCTTTTCGTAACTTGTATACCTAAAAATTAAAAGTATCTGTTTTGACGAATTTTTAAAATAAATTGCCTATGAATAGCAGAAGCTTCAATGGAATATACTGTTTGCTCAAAGAATTGAGAGATCCAGGTAAATCGAGGTGGACTAGATGTATGGAAGTGTTTTCCCGTACTTATTTATGTAGACCACATGGTTCTAAAGTTACTTACAAACATTCAAAAAGCCAAAATGGCAATGTAACTTCTAAGAAGCTCTTACCAGCAAATATCATTCGTTTAGAAAAAGAAGGAGTTAATTTGAAGGTGAATGTAAAATTTGTGCATCCGGAACGCAATGCCTTTGAAACACAATACAAATTCACATTTCATTGCTCCTACCGTTTAGACTTTTGATAATACTGCGCAACAAATTTTACAATAAAATACTCTCTTATGAAGTTTGAAGCAGGAAATGTTGTCTCAAAATTTCCCATTTAATTATAATTGCTTCTGATGACTACTATAATGATAACTGTATCTTGTTTCAGGTAATCAAGGGTATTAATATTATAATTAAAAGGAGGAATCTAATATTATATGTATTAGTGTATTTATGTAGATATGTATTTTCTTTTAGCAAGCGATATTCAAGTTATCTTTCTGTAATACCATGATTGATGTGACTTTGTTATATTTTTGTAAAGGTAATGGAAATGCTGTCTTTGTCGGAGGACATAAACTTTACCTGAGAAAAGGGTCTTTTGTTAAAACCTTAACCTTGCAAACACTCCTGTTCAGTCTCGCCGGTCCTAAAAAGCGCCAGATGTCAATACACGGTAAACGGCTACGAATATATAACTGTACTTGCCGTCTAAAGGAAATACCGCATACAGGAACACGCGTTTTCACAGAAACCAAGATATTATCTGTTTCCAAGGGAGGCCGCATATATGGCTGAAACGTGCTTAATCGCCAGAATCTAGTGAAGGGTAGATATCTCTTGTTCCGTAGCATGGGAATAGGAAATGTTTCCTGGTAAAACCCAAAATCTTCAACCAACATGTTTAAAAATCCTACGTATAGAAGCCCTCTGGTAATAAACCATGCACTGGTGTGATCCAATAATAAATATTCTGGAAGGAACGAAATTCAATTTATTTAAAGGAATTAAATTTTCCCCAGGGAGGAGCGAGTTCGCATAAGAGATTTAATATTAACTATGAGAAGTTAAGTTTTTAGGTATTCGCGAGGGGAAGCAGTCCTAACAGTAACGGTAAGAGTAGTAACAACAGTAACGGTAGCAGCAAGAGTGGTAATTAGACACTATGTGCATTATTCAGTGTCATAGCAGAATAGTTAAACCGTCGCGAAGAGTCAAAGTAAATCATTTGGTCAATGAGAGTCAGTCAGGCAGTGCAAGCATAATAGTAAGAATAGTCACAATTGCGTTAAGGTGAATAACTTCGCGAGTGAATACAGCGAATTATAATCCCCAGAAGCACAGCATCTTCCAGAACCTTCCAAGTTGTGCAATAAATTAAATGTCTAACCATAGCCGAAATTCATTATTACAGTGAGCTATCTCCTTCATCCCTTATGACATTACGTCATTAAAACAGTCCAAAATTACCATGAGATCCCTAACCTTTGCATTGGAACCAGAGAGTTAGGAAGCATTGAACTCATGACTCCAAGAGCCGAGGCAAGATATCCAATTGTGCGATCTAAATAAATAAATAAATAAATAATAAAGCACCCACCAATACCAAAAATAACCCACCCACAATTATACCGGTTCCAAGTTGGTCATATATTATAGATTCTGATGTGCTAAATAGTAGTATTTCAATATAAATACGCATTTGGCTACAGTTTATGAGAGAACCGCAAACATAACACACACACACACACAAGGTTTTCTTCGCACAATGGGAACAGAAAACGGCACTGAGACTTTATCCCCTTTCAATCACTTTGCAAGATTTCTAGCAAAAGTATCGCAAGAAATGAGTGGGGCTCAGTGCTTTTCCTGCTCCCAAGTCCGAAATAAAGTGGATATGTCATTTTCACAATTGGAGTTCTAGCCTTCTTCTGTCTAGTGAAAGTCACTTTACCACAAATGCAACAAAAGTTATTGGAATTATTAAGACTGTTACAAGGCAGCAATATTGCTAGATTTCCACTGCAATGTTCACTTGTAAGAACAAAGAAGTAAATGGAAATATAGGCCGAGAAATACACAAAGCACTTACTGGCAGTAAAAGAGATCGCTCAATACTGAATGTACAAAAGACAGGCTAACTACAAGAGAATTCTCAGTACTAAACTATTAAAAAATCTTTTTATCAATTCTTTAATACGATATGTTTCTTCATGAAGGTAATGTGAGACATGGAGTGAGGTAATGTGGTGAAATCACAAACTTGGCGCCAACTTAAAATTTAAACAAAGATTTGATAAATGATACTTAAGTATGCAATGTGAATTGAGTATATTGAATATCACGGGTATGCATATCAATAAATCGAGAGTCAATCGGAAGGCTTTATTGTCTTTTTCGTGTTTACCACCTCAAAATGAATAAATATACATATTTTCATCGGGGGCAAAATGTGTGTTTACCAGTGTAAGTTATTATTATTATCATGTAACTTATTATTATTATTATTATTATTATTATTATTATTATTATTATTATTATTAATAATATTTACTTTAAAGTTTTGCATAAATATAGAAACATATAATTTTAAATTTAGTACAAACTTAAATCTAAACTGACATTTTTTATCGTTGTGAATCTGATCACGGTAGACATTATTATTTCCAATAACTATATAACATCTTTTCTATTAGTTTTTAGTACTCAGCTACATAATTACCGCTATTAGTTAAAAAAACATTTATATTTGTAAACTACTGCATTTCATTATGTTTCATTCTTATTTATGCTTACTCTTTCCATGATGGCATCTACATCAAGTTCACATTTAAAAAGAACTTCCTTTGTTCCATTGGATGGAACAGATTTCTGTTCACCTTATCAACAAACTGTAACATCATTGTATTAGTTATTTGAAATTGCCTATAGTAGGGTTGTGTGTATATGTGTGTATGCGCGCGAGCGTGTTCAATGACCCACTAAGTTCCAAAATCTTTTTAAGACGACGAATGCAATAAATGAAAGGATGATGCAAAAGATTTTGGGGTATTTAACGTCTAAAATTACCTAGTATTCGCCTTTTAAGTATGAGAAAACTACGGAAAAACAATTTTCCAAGCTGTTATGTAATACCATGTACGGTCTCTGGATCAATCCATGAATGCATCCATCCATCCATCCATCCATCCACCCATCCATCTATCTATCTATAAAAACACTCCTACCCGTAACTGCTAATCTGGCAGCTTCGCCTTCTTAAAACCAACCAAGCAACGTTAAAAATTGTTAGTTTTTTCCATCAATACACATTGCGATAGGTTGGTGTGCAGGTAGTATAATTTCTAAAGATTGTTGTATAGCATATGCCGACCTTGGGAAACTAACTTCGGGCCAGTCCCTGCACCAGATTCAAAAATGATCCTGGAATGGAATTTCGAAGAAAGAAAAATTTTTAAAATTAAATCAAAAAACAGTGCAATAATTTAAACGGAAAAATTGAGTAGCACAAATATAACATGGAAACAGAACACAGTATTTTAATAAAGTGCTATGTTTTGTTATGATTTTATTAACACCAGAGTTTACCAGCATTTAATAAACAATTGCCACCAACAGTGTTACTTATTCAATATTAAAAATGTATAAGTTTCTTTCTCTTCCACTCTACCAATTTAATAATAATTAGACCAAGTTTCAGTCACAATACCATCAATAAAACATAAACAGTATGGGGAAAAATATTCATATCAGCATTATGAAACATGAAAAAGGGTGCAAGTAATGATACTGAAAATAAAAATGAAAAATATTATCGTAATAATCAAAATAAGATTAACAAGAAAAATAATAGCACAAGCAGTAACAAAGACAACTCATTGACATACAACCTATGTAAATCATAAAGAAAAGTAGAAATAAAAAATTACATTTGTTGAGTGTGATTTTATTTATTTACGGGCGCTCTTTATCATTTCAGGTATTCAGCGTCGCTTTCTATTAAGGTCGTTAAACGACCGACAAATTTTGCTACGAGGCCTCTTCTTTCAGGCTTGAGGTTCTTTTTCGTGCCTTAAGTGTACGACACAGGACTCACAGCTATACTCCCCTTCCGAGGGAAGCCATACTTAAGATTTTTGCGCCCGAAAATATCCATCAATCCTGGCTGAGTTTGAACCCGCAATTTTGGGTTTAGAAGGTAGTTAGGTAGTTAGGTAGTTTAGTATGGTTACCACTACACCAACAGGAAAGACAAATTTAAACTTTGTGGAGTGAAAAACAAAAACTTGTTATGGAGGTGATCGGATTTATATTATTATTATTATTATTATTGTTATTATTATTATTATTACTATTATTATAATTAATAATAATAATAACCATTATAGAATGCTAATTTATACGACAAAATACAATTACCTATATTGGAACTTGCGGAATCTTAGTAGAAAGTATTTATTATTTCTAATGCCATTAAAACATCTTACCAAATGCTCCTAAAGATTGGCAGTCTCTGATACTCTGTGGCAATGCATTCCAGAACAGTGCTGTGAATATAATGAGTAAAGTGATGTCCATTGCAATGATAATAATGGTGCGTACCGCTTGTCAAAACAATTACTAAGTTTCGACAGGAAGATTGCTTTTGAAAACGAGAAGAGAGATTAGATGGAGGGTATGTAATGGATAATTTTGAAAAGTAGGGTAAGAGAATGGAAGTTTCTTCTACTTTCAGGCAGAACCAAGAAGAAGAATGTAATATGATCGAACAAACGCACATATTATGAGGAAGCTGTGTTAGTTCTCACGTTTTTAATGCTGAGGCATCACAGGCGGTGGACATTGAAGATATATGAGATGAATTGATCAATTGGGATAAGATTTTGTTTATAAGGAAGGAAATCTCTCATGTCTTTTAGGGCACCTCCCTGGCATTTGCCATTTATGAGAACTGAAGAAAACCTGAAAAAAACCTCAGTCAGGGAGAACGGTCCTGACTTAACCCAACCCGAGAACTCCTGTTCACGAGTCAGCGCTTTAACGACATCAGCCACCCTTAGCGGTATATTTGCGTTTTAGTTAGGGCCTAGGGGAAAATCGTAGTAATCAAAGGTTGCACAAAGCCCTTTTTAAGGTAATGGGTAGAAGCATATTTAATTCATAAATTGCAAATGCCGGTGAAGAACCCTTACCATTTGTTGTGTAATCTTCATTTTCTTCACATTGCGTTCTCACTTAAGGAAGTTCTCAAGATGTCATGTTGGTATTTTTATTTTGAGTTTATTTCTTTCTTTCGAAAATCTATTCTAATATTTATTACGAGTATTGTTCGTCCTATCGAGGCCGATTTTGCAAGGAGGTTTGTTGTTAAGTCCTGACTAAACATTCCCTACGCCTGGGAGATGTATAGCTTGAATTTCATGTGCAGCGGTTTTTGTTGATGCTATAAATATTCGCCTTATGTAACGTAACCTACATCGACGGATTGCTTTTCGCCATCTCTGTTTTTATTACGAAACCTTATCCTCTTTTCACACCAAATTATACATGTGACAACATAAAAAAAATAAACAAGTCAATAGGGTATGCTTGTTAATTTATGGGTATACTTTGTTTTTATGTATATGCTTGGCTACAATATAGACGACTCTTTTTAAAGCTTTCTTGATGTTCTGTAGCAGAATAAAGGACCTGCTGAAATTCATGGTATTAACACTTTTCTGCTTGAAGCTATTTTCTAATATTATTTTATTTGTAAAGGTTAATACAAAACTAGTAATAAAATAATTTATAAATAAGTAATAACTAGTAAATTTAGGATAGAAATAACTTATGAATATATTTTGTCCAATAATAATTAATATGTTCACCGTATTCATTATTTGACGCTGGTGTAGGGCAGTTATTAGTTAAGTAAAGAACTATTCGCTAGCGCTTAACTCGTTTCCTATGCAGTGCCAGTTGTTTAAAATCAAACTCGAGGTCGTGTGCATCAGTGTACGACCTTCTATGTGTTAAATTAGCACGTGTAAAAGCATTTCTCTGGTTAACTAAACTTAACAAGTGTTAAATCGCCTCTGTGACTGTGTAGATTGTGGTTGTAGGAGCGAAGGAAATGATAATAATCACTATTGAAACTAACTGAACAAAATACTTATTTACAGAGGGTACAAAGCAAAACATCATTTAAGCGCGAAAAGCAAAGCACCGTTCTAAACGGTGAACAATGTGGTCATGTTGTAACAGAGAGCTAGATGGCCATAGTTTGTGGCTATTCAAATGTAAGATAATACACCTATCAAGAACTTTTTGGTTAGCTGCCACTGGGCAAAAACCTTAATTTAGCGTAGTCTCTCCAAGTGAGAAAAGCAATGTGTTTTGGTTTATCCTCCTTTAATAAACTTTAGGAATCAGCAAGCGCTGGTACTAAATAAGTCCTAATGGATGCTATAGAATTGATATGATATAATATAAATCTAGATACTTCATGGGTTTAGGAGGAACGCTGTTCCCGAATTTTTTGCTGAAGCAAAAAATGATAAGTTCATTTCTTTATTTCAACGGCTTCTGCAGTTAATGGCAGTTTTGTTTTCATATCTGAGCACGTACATTATGGTTGCACCAATACACACAGGAAACAGAAAAGTGATTCAGCTTAAGTCCTTGTGTTCTGTAATAAATATTATCAGCGTGAAAAAAGAAAAAGTGGGAGATAATTTCTTATGCTCGCACCTGTTGAAGCAAAAACGAAGACATATGGTCACGAAGTCATGCAAACACACCTGAGCATGAATGTAATAAACTTAATGAACTATGGCAATATGTTCAATACTGGTTAAATAATAAATAATAACACGTCAAGCCAGTGATAATTGTAATTGTTATTACAATAAGAACAATTGTGGCAGGTCTAACTGTGGTTGTCAAAAATGTGGACAAGATCAGAAACGTTTCAGACACTTGAGTATTCAGCTTTTTCAAGCATTTTGTTGTGTACAAAGGAGGTTAAGGCAGATAAATATATTGAAACATTTTTACAGGCAGGTTTTAGAAATTACAAAAGGCTATTAAGCGGTTAAATGTATCACAGTGCGTCTCACAATCTTCTAGGATTATAGGCTATACGACTCTGATAAGGAAAAATAGAATAAATATTGAAAGCCATTAATGACATACTTTCATATCCCTAATTAGTTTTCTTGGTCTTCTTGATTTGTGTGTGCGGTTAAATTCAGCAGGAGGCCTAAAATGAGACATGGTGTGTTTAATAGAATATCCGAGACTTATGGTGATGATTTTTACCATTTTAATAAGAAGGAATATGGAAGGTAATTAAACAGGAATAACGAAATCCAAATGTTATAAATTAATGGTAAAGAAAAAAAAATATATAAAATGTTAATATCTTGGTGCGCAATTATACAAATGCAGTGAAAATATTCAGTAAAGTGATGTCCATTGCAATGATAATAATGGTGCGTGCCGCTTGTCAAAACAATTACTAAGTTTCGACAAGAAGATTGCTTTTGAAAACGAGAAGAGGGATTAGATAGAGGGTATGTAATGGATAATTTTGAAAAGTAGGGTAAGAGAATGGAAGTTTCTTCTACTTTCAGGCAGAACCAAGAAGAAGAATGTAATATGATCGAACAAACGCACATATTATGAGGAAGCTGTGTTAGTTCTCACGTTTATTTTTAAACAATATTTAACTTCCGTTTTTAATGCTGAGGCATCACAGGCGGTGGACATTGAAGATATATGAGATGAATTGATCAATTGGGAAAAGATTTTGTTTATAAGGAAGGAAATCTCTCATGTCTTTTAGGGCACCTCCCCGGCATTTGCCATTTATGAGAACTGAAGAAAACCTGAAAAAAAACCTCAGTCAGGGAGAACGGTCGTGCCTTAACCCAACCCGAGAACTCCTGTTCACGAGTCAGCGCTTTAACGACATCAGCCACCCTTAGCGGGATATTTGCGTTTTAGTTAGGGCCTAGGGGAAAATCGTAGTAATCAAAGGTTGCACAAAGCCCTTTTTAAGGTAATGGGTAGAAGCATATTTAATTCATAAATTGCAAATGCCGGTGAAGAACCCTTACCATTTGTTGTGTAATCTTCATTTTCTTCACATTGCGTTCTCACTTAAGGAAGTTCTCAAGATGTCATGTTGGTATTTTTATATTGAGTTTATTTCTTTCTTTCGAAAATCTATTCTAATATTTATTACGAGTATTTTTCGTCCTATCAAGGCCGATTTTGCAAGGAGGCGTGTTGTTAAGTCCTGACTAAACATTCCCTACGCCTGGGAGATGTATATCTTGAATTTCAAGTGCAGTGGTTTTTGCTGATGCTATAAATATTCGCCTTATGTAACGTAACCTACATCGACGGATTGCTTTTCGCCGTTTCTGTTTTTATTATGAAACTTTATCCTATTTTCACAGCGATCTATGCATGTGACAATTTAAAATAAATAAAAACTGCGTAAGGTATGCTTGTTAATTTATGGGTATATTTTGTTTTTATGTATATGCTTGGCTACAATATAGACGACTCTTTCTAAAGCTTTCTTGATGTTCTGTAGCAGAATAAAGGACCTGCTGTAATTCATGGTACTAACACTTTACTGCTTGAAACTAACTATTTTCTAATATTATTTTATTTGTAAACGTTAATACAAAACTAGTAATAAAATAATTTATAAATAAGCAATAACTAGTAAATTTATGATAGAAATAACATGAATATATTTTGTCCAATAATAATTAATATGTCCACTGCATTCATTATTTGACGCTGGTGGAGGGCAGTTAATAGCTAGGTAAAGAACTATTCGCTAGCGCTTAACTCGTTTCCTATGCAGTGCCAGTTGTTTAAAATCAAACTCGAGGTCGTGTGCATCAGTGTACGACCTTCCATGTGTTAAATTAGCACGTGTAAAAGCATTTCTCTGGTTAACTAAACTTAACAAGTGTTAAATCGCCTCTGTGACTGTGTAGATTGTGGTTGTAGGAGCGAAGGAAATGATAATAATCACTATTGAAACTAACTGAACAAAATACTTATTTACAGAGGGTACAAAGCAAAACATCAGTTAAGCGTGAAAAGCAAATCACCGTTCTAAACGGTGAACAATGTGGTGATGTTGCAACAGAGAGCTAGATGGCCATAGTTTGTAGCGATTCAAATGTAGGATATTACACCTATCAAGAACTTTTTGGTTAGCTGCCACTGGGCAAAAACTTTAAGTTAGCGTAGTCTCTCCAAGTGAAAAAAGCAATGTGTTTTGGTTTAACCTCCTTTAATAAACTTTAGGAATCAGCAAGCGCTAGTCCTAAATAAATCCTAATGGATGCTATGGAAATATATGATATAATATAAATCTAGATACTTCATGGTTTCAGGAGTTACGCTGTTCCCGATTTTTTTTTTGCTGAAGTTGGATTTGTGATTGGCATAATGTAGGATCGAATGCTGTCAAAGGAAGTTAGAGTTCCCACTACTGTAAATTTTATCATTGATATATAACATTCTGTACAGTAATATGTTTTAAATAAGATGAAGAGGTTCAGAAAGCAATGTCGAAATGCATGTTTTTAATACAACAACAAGCATTCTTGAAGTCTCAGAAATTGTAGGATATTGGGACGCCGTCCATTATTCTAATAGAAATACAATTTGTCGAGAAATGTAAGCTATATATGTTACCCGTTTTTTGTTTTCGTTTGCTTTTAACCCACAAATCTATACAGAATGAACATGCAGGAAGTACCCGTTGCCCATACACCGCTGCAAAAACTGTTCACTGTGCTATATCGGACCCAGTTAATGAAATATTTCAGCTGGAAGGTCATTCTTCAAATGTACGTTAACCTCTTAAGTGTGAAGATTTTTTCATTTGGTTGAAACCTGCTTTCTGAATTTTTATCAGGGTCATAATTCTTTTAAAATAATTTTCTGGTAAAGAGACACAAATTTGAGACATGTGAGCTAAATGGAAATCTGAAATGAAATTGGAGGCATTGTTTTTCTTCGTCGAATTCCTGGTATTTACTCTTCGTTCTTCTCTTATGACCTACCGGAATCAGAATAGTCAGTTTCGTCCTCTTCAGGTAGCCATAGCAACCGGAGGTATAAACTGCAAACGGAAACAAACACGGCGATCATCAATTTCACTTAACGTAGAAAAAGTGTCCCTCGCGTCTTCGAATCACTTGCCAGCTAACAAACACTAACTTTGGACATTAAGTTTGATGATGTTTAAAGGGGAAGTGCCCATTAAATGTTCAGTCCTCACGATATTGCATCCAGAGGTAAAAATCTTGCTTCCATATAAATATGCACTTATAATGTTTTGTGTTTCTTTATGTTCACTTTAATAAAGAAAGTTGCAGAAATATAAGAAATTAATTTTTTTATTTCATGATTTAAAGGTACATGATATAAATCGGCTTATACACACCCTATTTGCTTTATAATAAACATATTTTTCATACCTGTCTTTTCTGTAATGTTCGTAAAACTTATCTGTCACACATCATTATGTGAAAGTTTAAATCATGTCATTCTTTTCTACCTGAATTTCCGAAAATTTTAGGTACAATTCCAAATGTCCATTTATTGGTCATATAATTTTAACATGTTCCAAATCTTAACTTTTAAGCATAAATTTCAATTATTTATATATTTTTAAATTCAAAGTTTCTTTGCGGTTATAAATTATAATTTTTATGTTTATATATAAATATCCTTGCATTCTTATAGCTTGATCTTAATATGTATTGTTTATCCATGAATAAAGCTTCTCCATTCGGTCTCAATTATGTCCGATATGCCCCACCTCACAATTCGTGTTAGTCTCAGTAAGGAAAAGGAAAGATTGATTGTCCTAATTGAACTAATTTTGTACATCACTGGAATTAAGCATAGCTATCTCTAGGAAAACATTTATTTTGTTAATTTGTATTATATAGGGCTTATTTAATGGCAATGCTACATTTTATTTCCATGTTCGGTGTGAAGTCAACGTATCTGAAAGTCCGCAAGTACAAGATTAACAGGCGTTGGAAGGTAAACATTTGCATTTTTTGACATTTTTATAAAAATGAATTAAAACATTTTTTGGACTTTTCTGAGTTATGCCGTACACTTTTTATTTTGATATGTAGCCTAGAATTAGGATTTTTAATATTTGAAAATATATCCTCATAGATTAAAGTTGTTGATTTTGACACCACCCACGTCAAAATTACACAGTTTTCGAACCCTGACCTTCTCCAATCATTAGAAGCAATTTTGCTTTTGCTGCGACTGTTCTGACGTAAACAGCCTGAATGGATCCTGACTGGTGGAGCCATGCATTAAGCCTCAGGTTGGAGCTATGAGGGAATTTTTAAAAATGTTTTCTTTGCAATTTTCTGAAAAATACGCATGTACATCTAGAGAAAAAAACTACAGCATCAGCCACATTGATATTATAACTGACGTTTCTTCACATAAAATTGGACTTATTAAAGCAGAATAATTATGAAAATTTGCATTACCTAATAATTAGAGTAGTTTTTTACACTATTTGACAAAAAATAAGCTTTAAATAAATCAATTATATTTATAATGTTTAAATTCCATTAATTATGCTGTTAGTCCCAGTGGTATAGTGGTAACCATACTTGCCTCCTAAACCCAACATAGCGGGTTCTATCCCGGCCAGGACCGATAAATTTTGTCGGGCGTAAAAATCCTAAGTATGGCTTCCTTCGGAAGGGAAGTAAAGTCGTGGATCCCGTGTCGTACACTTACGGTACGATAAAGAACCTCAAACCTGCAAATAGAGGCCTCTGAGCAAAATTTGTCGGCCGTTTCACGTCCTGTTTAGAATGGGACGCTGATAACCTGAGGTGTTAAAGAGCATCCGTAAATAAACAAAATCTAAATTAATTATGCTTCAGTAGGCAGATAAAATTTAAAAACTGAGCTGCACAATTTTCAACTTTGTAGACCTGATGCTTCTGCCAAATTGACATTAGTAAATAGAATCTTCCGATTTCCTTTAAAACCGATGCTTTTTGAAAATCATTAGGGTGTGCATGACATTATTAAATGCATAAAAAGGATATATCCTAGTTTCGGCCAGAGTCTGTCTGATTTAAGACAAACATTTTTATTCTGCGATGCTGACTACAGCATCTTCTGTTGGATCGACAGCTAATGGTTTAATTTCTGCAGAAGTTGTGCCGCTTTTTGGAAGATGTTGGTAATCAAGAACGGTGTCAGCATAAACTGCCAATATTTAAAGGCATTTTTGTCAAGTAAATTTTGAGCTGTTACAAAAATAAAAGATGAACGTAGATATCAGATATTCTTACATGGGCATTAGTTCGTCGAAAATAAAGTCAAGTGTAATAATAAACTGCGTATAATATAAATTGACAGGTACAGTATTGTTATTTTATGTAGTGTTTTTATTCAAAACCAACGTTTCATAACTTCTATTAAATTAATTCTTTTTTATAAAACATTCTAAACATTCTAAACGTTCTAATATTCTATCATCTGGTATATATTTTTTTTTCTGACAACAGAACATTTTTCCCACCATCATTATGAAAGGTATAGCTTTAAAGATACCATTTTTAAATTACACCATATTTTTTATCACCTGAAAGTTGATGAAAGAAACATTTTGCAGTTTTCAAGGAAAACGGTTTTGAATGTTTACAAAAATAATAAAACCTTACTATATACTTTATAAAGTATTTTCTTTTAATATATCTTGAAATGGATATAGAATAAATAAAATGTGTATAGTAAAAATATTTAATATTTTTAACCCACCCGTTACCATTTTATAAACTAGTTGCAAGCATTTTATGTAGATAACATTATTTACGTGCATAAACATATAACAATATGTAGATGACTATTATGTTAGAAAATATGTAATTAGATGTTTTCACAGTGTTTTAAACACATTTTAAACTTGAATCATTATTAGTTATTGGATAGATACATAACATTAACATCTATATTGTAATTAATTTCGTATATTTTTAAGAAAACAGAAATAAAAACTAAGTTTGGGATGCTCTATTTCTATGAACAGTAAACATTCACATATTCATATGCAATTAATTTTATTTTCAAAGATCTATAATGGCCGTGGTAGATCATGCATTCTTCCTTATACTTATCAAAACTAATTCTACTGTGTGATCCATCGTCATATAATTCTTTGTCTGGATGTTTTTTCCTCGAGCATTGGTTTTTATATGTATGAGTCCGTATATAGTCCGAGTTTCACAGATTCTACTTCCCTACCCTTTCTTATTTTGTTTATGTAAGACACGCCTCTGCATCTTTTATGCTGAAAAACATTTTGATTACTCGTATGTCTCTTTCTTTGCTTTCCTCTAGAGACAGTTGTGTCATTTTCCTCAGTATTTCGGTTTCCTTACTATGATTTACCGGATTGTCTTCATTAATGACGGAAACATGTGAGGAATTCAACAAACCATCTCCTCTTGCAACGACATACTACAGCAATAGTGCACCGAATCTATATAATTTTGGCATTTCATTTAGGTAATAGTAGCTGTAATTATAAAAAAAAAATTAGCACGAAAGAGAAAAGGAGAAAATGTTGACACATTGAACACCATTATACATTCACAATTTTTATTTAATTCAAAATAAACTTTAATGATGGTAAATTCACAGAGCTTTGGTGTAAACAATGTTGTCTACAGCAGATGACATTGTTTACGTGTGATTTGATGTGTGTACATTTTACCTCAGATCCCTGTTTGATACAGAAGATAAGTTATCTGGCACATCTGGAACATAGTCTGGACCCTTTTGTGAGTCATCAAACTCAGAATTGCTGTTTGGAAGGCTTTGTTTTAATATATCAATATTATTTCGCACTAGCTGTGAAAACACGATCTTCCTTCGGGCAGCCGTCTTGAAATACACAGCATTATTTACTGAAATTGGCAATAGATGCAATAACTTTGGACTTTAATTATGTGCCATCTGTTGTCTCTTTGTAAAACCATTTGGCATATACATACAACTCTCTAGTAAATTGAGTGTAATCAAAATTTCAATTTTAGGAAAAAGGTCAGTTACCATTATTTACACCCGAACACCTCAAATTATAAACCAAGAGGATATAAAAATACAGAACGACCTGTAAAACGATGGTGTGAACAAATAATTATGTAGATTGCTATAGAGCGCATGTATAAAACATGAAGGAAGAAGAGAAAATTTTGCTCGCGATTTCAGTAAATTGATGCTTAACAAAAACCAATGTATTAAACTAAATTAAATGCATTTCCAAAATTACTGGAAATATGGGTTATTTCACTCAGTCTCGGTTTCTGATTTACTGTTATAACTTTCAGACTAATGAGCGCAATTAGCTGAAATCTGAAATAGACATATCTTAACATATGGGAAGCATGGTTGCTGATGAACACCAGTGGCAGCGTTTATCCCTAGCCCGTTAGGGCAGATTGGTTGCTATTCCTGTGGTACTGTGACGAATTTGCCTGCGTTATTGTTACGGGAACGCCAACAATCGCCGTATTTTTGTATTTTGATCAATAGAGTATGTAAGGCAAAAATGGACCGAAACAGTGCGTGTTTATTCTCCGTTAATACTTGAAAACTGGTTAATAGAGAGTTAAACGCAATTTATTGCGCACTTTGGGGTTCGAAAACACCCTGGAAAATCCTCCATTCTGTACCTAGTAAAGAAATATGTGGAACACTGTTGGATATCTACAGAGAACGACGTCCAAAACTATCAGGAGCAGCCACGGAGAAGAACCCATTTAAATGAATTTAAAAAAAGGGGGGGGGACAAAGCTGCATGCATACTCCTCTGCGTGTTACTCCTTTGAAAGAATAATTATTAAAACTTTCCGTTATTAATTATACTCCAAAGTATGTCAGTATTAAATATCACTAAACTTGCGTCCAATCATTTTAAGTTAAGGAAAATTCGGACCGAGAATGAATGAATGAATGAACCTGTAGAAATTATTCTCCCCCTAAAACCACTTCATCTTATAGGTCCAATAGTTCACTCTGTTAACAAAGACTTGCCGAATTACTTTGAAAGTGTTAAAAAGTTGCATCCCAGTAATACTATACCTCTGCTTTGTCGTTTAAGTTGAACAGTTCACTTTACTGCAAAGACTTGCCGAATGTTACGCATTACGCAGAGACCAGGGACCAAAACAAATGAATGAATGGTGTTTAACGCCCGTTTTTGCTACAGAGGTACCACAGGCGATGAACACTGATGATACATAAGATGAAATTATATGTTGGAAAAGGATTTATTTTAAAGGTAGGAATCTTTCCAGGTCTTAGTTTAGGGTACCTCCCCAGCATTTGCCATTTATGAGACTGAGGAAAACCTGGAAAAAACCTCATTCCTGGTTGGATTTGAACCCCATAACTCCCGTTTGCGAGTCCGCGCTTTAACGACCTCGGCCATTCATGGCGGTCAAAAACAAAAAACCGCGTTGCTTTGTTGCTTCACTCGGGAGATATACTCTGGTTACAAAGAGTGGCCATATGTCTTTGAAAACGAAAAGACACCACAGGATATATAAATCACTCAGCCTTCAAAGCAAAGTCATAAATGTTAGCGATAAACCAGTGCACATGTTCTTTGTTGCTACTTCTGAGCTTCTGCAGTTAATAGCATTTTTGTTTTCATATCTGAGCACGTACATTATGGGTGCGCCAATACATGCAGCAAACAGAAAGGTGATTCAGCTTAATTCCTTGTGTTTTGTAATAAATATTATCAGCGTGAAAAAAGAAAAAGTGGGAGATAATTTCTTATGCTCGCACCTGCTGAAGCAAAAACGAAGACATATGGTCACGAAGTCATGCAAACACACCTGAACTTGGATGCAATATACTTAATCAACTATGGCCGTATGTTCAATACTGGTTAAATATAAATAGTAGCCCGTCAAGCCAATGAGAACTGTAATTGTTCTTATTACAATAAGAACAATTGTGCCAGGTCTAAATGTGGTTGTCAAAAATGTGGACAAGATCAGAAACGTTTCAGACACTTGAGTATTCAGCTTTTTCAAGCATTTTGTTGTGTACAAAGGAGGTTAAGGCATATATATATATATGGAAACATTTTTACAGGCAGGTTTTAGAAATTAAAAAAGGCTATTGAGCGGTTTAATGTATCACAGTGTGTCTCACAATCTTCTAGGATTATAGGCTATACGACTCTGATAAGGAAAAATAGAATAAATATTGGAAGACATTAATGACATACTTTCGTATCCCTAATTAGTTTTCTTGGTCTTCTTGATTTGTGTGTGCAGTTAAATTCATCAGGAGGCCTAAAATGAAAAATGTGTGTTTAATAGAATAACCGAGACTTATGATGATGACTATTTCCATTTTAATAACAAGGAATATCGGAAGTAATTAAACAGGAATAATGAAATCCACATTTTATAAATTAATGTTAATGAAATAAAAATATATAAAAGCTTACTATCTTGGTGCGCTATTGTACAAATGCAGCAACCTATGACAGATTTGTAGGATTTAAATCTACTACAAAATTATAGTGAGTTTCTCCATAGTTTGGTGTGATTTCAATAACTTTGGGGTGTGTAGTAATATAAATTAAGTTACAAGGTCCTTTTGTGCGCGCCTTTAATCCTAACTTCATAATTTTAGTTCTAGAGCTTTAAGAGCTCTGAAATATTTCCTACAAGCTTAGGAATTGCATTCACTAAAGAATTGTATCCTAATAAAAATATTCTTAGTCCTTTTAAAGTTTCATTGTAAGATTGTTTTGCAATATCTTCAGACTGTTCACATTGACGAAATATGGGTATTTAATACTAGGAGTCCCAGTTCATAAGTGTTGCAGCACTGCTCAGTGTACGGAAATCATTCCAATAACTTTCCTGTTTTGCTTTCTACCCTTACTCGGTAGATCTTTAACAAAGATTCTACGGGTTGTTTTAATAAGTACTTTACCCAGTTCTTAACCGGGAAAGTTCTTTAATCTTATCTGGTGTTCTTTCCATTTTTCATTTACATAATGCGGTTCAAAGAGTTTTCTTGCTAATGCCGCATAAGGGTTCTAGTTCTGGTCTCATGAACTAACTCTCAGTTTCTACTTTTATCAGTTTATGTTAAGCTTCATTACATTCTATGTCTTGATTTCCAGGCACCCACAAAGTTCTAATTGATTCTTTGTGGCAAGATTAAAAATAATTTGGTGGCATTCCCACACAATTGACTTGCTGATATTTAAATGCAGTAAATGTAGTTTATCTGCCTGTGAAAATCAGTATACGTTTATTAGCACAATTAACTTCTCATAGAAGGTTAATAACTTCTAACTGAAGAACTGTAACAATTTTTTCCCAAGACTTACGCAGATCTTAATTTTAGGAGTTAATCCATAAATGACAGTTTTTTAAGTTTCATAAAAAATAAATTATATATTACAATCTGTTGCATAACTATATGGCGAAAAAAGTGGTAAATAACCAATTCAGAATCAGAAGTTTGTAGGGACTTGATGAACCTTATTATACTGGAATTATGCAAGTGCAATAAGATAAAAATATTTTGTTGCCCTTTAGAATATTTATAAAGATAAAGATAAAAATAGCTTATTGTGTCCCTTAAGAGCAAAGGCTCCTAACAAGTACGGACAGCTCACTTTTTCCTAACGTGGTGAGTTATTCCATGCTAGTTGTTCGTAAACTCTTTAAGACACTGACTGATTTGTTCTTTGGTTATTCCATTTCTCACTGCACTAGTTTCTTCACGAGAGATTTCCATCTTTCTCTTCCTCTTGCTACTCTTCATCAATCTGGACCTGCATGTTCCTGGAAGAGATCTTTTTCGGGTCTGCCTTGTGTCGTTTTTCCTATCCGCGGAGGGTCCCACATGGAGATCTTGTAGGTCCACCGCCTACAACAATCTTTATAGCATGTAATAATGATGTCATTTTTAAGCAGGTACTATATATGTACACATGTTCACAAACGTACACTCGCAAAAGAAAGGTAACACAATACACGGTTTGATCAGTTACCCTTCATCTTCAATGATTAGAAGTCTAGATTTGTTGCTATGCTCCGTGTACAGTTTACAATAATGGTGGCCGAGTTGGAGATAGACATCAAAGTTAGCAGACTATTGAATAATTTGTTCTCTGTGTTTTCTCTAAAGCACTCAAAAAACTTAAAAATATTTATAATTTGTTATGTTTTGTTCATAGCAAAGAACGTCTGAGTTATGAATAAACACATTTGAGTTTGTTAAATAGAACTGGTTTTATTTCTGAAACAAAATAACGCGCTTGTCTTAATATTTGGAATGCCGACATTAATAAGACAGCAAGGTTTCATTTCAGCTGAAGATTGCAAGAATAAAATATTTAATGCTAGAAACTGAATAACGAGCGAGTTAAAATTAAGCTTTCTGAAAGAGAAATAATTTGAATCATTTATTCAGATGTGTCGCATAAAGCATTTTTCTAAAATATTTTAGAAGCAGAAGCTCTTAGAGCTGAATCAAGACAACTATTATAACTGCCTGGTAGGTGCTCATTTGACTCAAACATAAAAAGGAAAAATAAATGTACATGCAAGATTATCATTGTACTTTTAGAGAGGTGCTTAAATTGTCACGGATTGGGTTAAGCATACCGCCTTGTGAACAATCATTTTCGTGCCTCTTCACTGCATTAAGTATTGAAAGCCTAGCAGGAACCTGGATAACAGGCTTGATTCCTAAGAATTGAAAAAGACATTGTCTGCCATTTAGATATCATTGTTCTGGTGGATGACTTCAGAAGAACATCCTTTAACTTTTTTCAAATTAAGAACAATGTACTACGTACCTATAACCATTATTGCCCAGTTATGCGCACATATGTTTGATTGGCATATATAAGAGCAAATCATGACATCCATTAAGGCCAGTTGCCTTTAGCAAGGACAAGGTGGGCTCTCCTTAATTCCTATAACAAGAACTAGTACTAGCATGGATTATAAACACCATAAATACAGGTCATTAAAGTTAGAACACATTGTGCATGTTCATAATAGCCATGCGGGAATGATCTCTGTCTTATAATTAGGTTTGACGGGCGTTGGGATCCTTCACACCTATATGTTTGTCCTAGCTAATCTCATACTCATGTCCATGTGGAAGTATTTCGCCCTACACGAGCACTAATTTCTCGAAATGACATCCCGCTCTGTGGGGTTGCCTCAAATCTCCCTTGATCAAATTCAAACACCTGCTAATATGGCTGTCGTATTTTCGATGAGCCGTGTTTGTTCCTTCTGAAGAAAAAGTAGTATTGGTTTATTTATCGCATCTCTTAGAGACTTGCGAGTTTAAAGACAAGCAGTGCATTTCAGCACACCTGGAACTAATATGTAACCGTGGCACTGGTTCCCTTTGTTCGTTTTCTTTCAAGCATCTTCCACATTTTTCTGCTTTGATCATTCGGGTATATGGTTCACAAGCCTTCTTCATGTGGTGTTCGTACATCTAATTCGCCATTTTCCTACAATTGTTTCTCCCGTCCTGGAGCCCCACATAATTTTGAGCACGCCCCCCTTAAACTCCATTCTGTATATAGGCCTCCCCATTTTCACTTCAGTCATTGAGCTGTCATCATTACGTCTTCCATACCCGTCCTCTTGCTTAAATCTCTCAAAATGTATTGGTTATTGTTCAGACTTTATCTTCAGCTGGAATTTTGCAATTGGGAAACATTTCATTATATAACGGTTAACATTTCATCGCCTGGAGCAGTTAATTTTCCTAATTAATTATATTAGATATATAACCAAAATTAACATCTAAATTTTAAGGACGACTTTAAATATTTGCCTATGACAACATATTTAATATTTAGGCTTTTGACATTTGTAGAAAACATCAATTTTCTACTCAAAATTGACATATTTAGAAGTTTCTGTACAGGGTTATCATAAATAAGGCCATCTCTCCAAGTTAACATTTCATTGTATAGAGCAATTAATTTTCCTCATTAATTATAATAGATATATAACCAAAATTAAAAACTAAATTTTAAGGACGACTTTAAATATTTACTTATGATAACATATTTAGGCCTTTGAGATTTGTAGAAATAAATTTTGTACTCAAAACTGACATATTTTGAAGTTTCTTTACAGGGTTATCCTAAATAATGCCATCTCTCCATCTAAAAATATCAATATAATCATCATACGCGACATAGTGGAAGAAATTTCAAGATCACAGTCTCGTGGCAGGAGCACCGCCTTGTTTCCCTATTCTTGCTCTTTCTCTAAACCGGAAAAATTGGCTGCCTAAATAAGTTAACCAAAATTTTCAGTTAAAAACCGGGATAGTTAGATTTTTAATCCACTTCAATATTTGTTTATTACTGCTTACCCAGGTGTTACTATGATGACAATGTTTATATATATGTATATATGTATGTATATATAATAATCAACTGGAAACCCATGTCAAGCATACATATATGTTTAATGTTGAAAATAAAATATGCAATAAACACAAAAAATAGGATTATGCAGAAATGATGTAATCAGATTATGATTAGACATGATCACTGTCTTTACGTTTATAGACCATGGCTCTTAAGCACCGGTTGGAATATATGACAAAGTTCAAAAGAATTAAATCATTCAGGAAAAATGTTCATTGGTCACAAAAGACCCAGATTTGCTTTCCTTTAAGAACATTTGTTTACCTCGATATTTTTATTTAGACAATTCATTTCTAAATGAAAACCGGTTTAGTACCGTTAATGCAAAGCTCAGGGGTGACAAATTAAGTTTAAAGTAATAACATTATACATGTTCTGCTATGCCCCATGAAGAAAAAAAAATAGGAAAGGAGGAAAAAGGGAGAGAAGAAAAAATGAAAACATCTGAATGATCTGATACTGCAATTAATATAGTGATACAAGAGGTAGCATCCACAATATTCGGAACTGGTGCTGCCATCTAAACAATAGTTGCAATAGAATTTTGTACCGCTAGGTGGCAAACTAGCACATCTAATGAGTGAGTGTTTAAAGTTTCATGCAGCTGGGTAGATGTGTTGAGATTCTATAGTACTTTTCATAATACTCTGTGTGTAGTGTGTGACAATTTTACGATGGATCCTAGATTAGAACAGAGAGTGTGCATCAAATTCTGTTCAAATCTCGGAAAAAAAACCTACGGAAACCCTTGCAATGATTCATCATGTGTTTGGAGAACAAAGCATGAGACGTACACGTGTTTGAGTGGCATGCTCGGTTCAGGGCCGGCAGTACAGCTATTGAAGACGATGCTCAAACCGGTAGGCTCGTCAGCAGTACAAAGTCTGACATTGTTCCCAAAGTTCGTGAGCATCGCCGTTGAACCATTGAAGACCTTGCTCATGAAGTGGGAATTGACTATGGGACTTGCCAACGAATTTTAACCTATGAATTGGGCATACATTGTGTCGCCGCAAATTTATGCCAAGTATCCTGAATGCTGATCAGAAGGAGAAGCGTGTTCAAGTTTGCACGGAGGTTCGTCAGGCCGTATCCGATGACCCAACCTTCTTGTCCAGGATCATCACGGGCGACGACAGCTGGATGTACACTTATATCCTGAGACAAAACCCTCCAGTGGAAGAGCAAAATGCGAGAAAAGTGAATAGCAAAGTCAAGAGCATGCTCCTCCTTTTCCTTGATAAAAGGGTATTGTACGCAAAGAATTCGTCCCACCAAATCAAACAGTGAATTCTACGTACTACTGTGACGTTTTGAAACGGATCCGTGAAAATGTGCGGGGACGACGGCCCGAACTTTGGCGACCAGGGAATTGACTGTTGCATCACGATAATGCTCCTGTCACAATTCCTTGTTCACCAGGAGCTTTTTGACGAAAAACAACACGACGGTTGTCCCCCACCAAACGTACTTGCCTGAGTTAGCAACCTGCGACTTCGCTCTAATCCCCAAACTGAAATTGAAGTTGAAAGGACTTCGGTTCGACACAATTGAGAGGATTCAAGAAGAAACGCTGTCTGTGCTAAGCACCCTCCAAGAACATGACTTCCAAGATGCATTTGGAAAATGGCAAAATCGCTGGGACCGGTGCATACGCGTGGAAGGGAACTCTTCAAGGGTGATGATGATGATGATTATTGTTTAAGGGGCGCAAAGCATCTAAGGTCATTAGCGCCCAAACACACTAAAAACTGCTCCAGAACTATAAAAGAATAATTAACACAAATCAAGTCTTAGGTTAAATAACAGTAGCACGTTGTGCAACAACATAAAAACCCATAACAAATAACAAGTGGGTGTAATGATCAACAAACAAAGGACTGAAATTAAAACAGCCGCAATAGCGAAAATCAACAGTGCTAAAATGGTCTAAAAAGGGTCAATAAAACCCTATAACTAACAACATTACAACAAACAAAAACTGGTAGTAAAACACACCAGCAAGTAGTAAAACACATCAGCAAAAGCTGAAAACAAACCAGTATTTTAAAAGTCTAAACTGGTAACAATAAAACCCCAAAACAATAAAAAGGGCAATATACAACAATTAATTAAAGACTGGTACTAAAAACGATGCATCAAATGCTGAAATAACAACAGTCTTAATATAGTCTAAAAATGCCGTCATGGATAAAAAGAGAACACCTCACACCTTGCTCCAAAAACCACAAACACGGATAAAACGGAGCACTCGCTCAACAGCAACCACATCATCTGCAAGTAATTCCTCAATAGAGGACGGCAAACCTAGGCTATGTCTAAAAGCTGCCAGATGATGGCATTCAATTAAAATGTCACGCACTGTAAAGGGGTGGTCACAGTGAGGGCAAGTTGAGCGGGTTGACCAATAAAAAGGTGAGAGTGACTAAAACGGCAATGCCCAATTCTAAGGCGAGCTAAAATTACTTCTTCCCGACGAACAGCGGGAGAAGAAGTCGACCAGTTAAAAGGGGATGATGATGATGATTATTGTTTAAGGGGCGCACAACATCTAAGGTCATTAGCGCGCAAACACACTAATAACTGCGCCAGAACTAAAAAGGAAATAGTTAACACAAATCAACTCATAGGTTAAAAAACAGTAGCACGTTGTGCATCAAAATAAAAACCCAGAACAAATAACATGTGGGTGTAATGTCAACAAACAAAGGACTGGTATTAAAATAGCCGCAGGAGCGAAAAAAACAACAGTCCTATAATGGTTTAAAAGGGGTCAGTAAACCCCTATGACTAACAATACTACAACAAATAAAAAATGGTAGTAAAACTCATCAGCAAAAACTGAATACAAACCAGTATGATAAAAGTCTAACATGGTAACAATAAAACCCCAAAACAATAACAAGGACTATATACCACAACTCAATTAAAGACTGAAACTAAAAACGATACAGCAAAAGCTGAAATAACAACAGTCTTAAAAGAGTCTAAAAATGCAGTCATGGGTAAAAAAGGGAAAACCTGACACCTTGCTCCAAAAACCACAAACACGGATAAAACGGAGCACTCGCTCAACAGCAACCACATCATCTGCAGGCATCTCCGCAATGCAGGAGGGCAAACCCAAGGAAAGTCTAAAAGCTGCCAAAAAATGGCAATCAGGTAAAATGTGACGCACTGTAAAGGGGTAGTCACAGTGAGGGCAAGCTGGAGCGGGTTGACCATTAAACAGGTGACAGTGACTAAAACGGCAATGCCCAATGCTAAGACGAGTTAAAATTACTTATTCGCGATGAACAGCGCGAGAAGAAGTCGACCAGTTAAAAGGGGATGATTTACATTCCCGAAGCTTATTGTTGGGTATTAAATCCCACTCATCGTGCCAGCGCGAGAGAATGCCTCTACGTAATAAATGTTTAAAATCGCAAAAATAAAAACGTTGCTCGTACTCAGCAGGGTCTAAAAGAGCAGATTTAACTGCGACATCTGTGGCCTTATTACCTGGGAGTCCCACGTGACCAGGCACCCAAAGTAGTGTCACCCTGACGCCAGCGTCGAAAAGAGTGAACACTACATCCTGGATCTTCTGTACAAGAGGGTGGTGGTTGTACAAATTTCTAAAACTTAAAATGACATTCAAAGAGTCGGAACATATAACACTGTTCCCCAGCCCCTGATCAGAAATAAATAAAACCGCCCGATAGATAGTATAAAGCTCTGCCATAAAAATAGATGTCGCAACGTTAAGACCATACGTAAAACTTGCTCCATTAAAAACAAAAGCTGTTCCTGCTCCTGTGTCTGATTTCGAGCCGTCGGTATACATAAAATTCCAGCCATTAAAAGAGGATTTGATCTCGCTAAAAGAACAACGAATAATATGTGCTGCGGTCGAAGACTTAGGACAGGACGTAAGCCCAAGATTAACGGAGGCCTCTTCCAAGAGTCAAGGGGGATAAAATGTTTCCCCGGCTATGAAAAAGGCAGGTAAATTCACGTCCAGAGACCTTAAAATCTCCCGAAAACGAACGCCAGCAGGCTTAGGAGTAAAACACCGAGCAGAATAAAAACCATTTAAAGGCACATTAAAAAACGGCCCATTCGTTGGATGACGAGGGTACGCAGCTAAGGGACAACCGTAAGCAGAAAGTAAAACATCCCTACGATAAAACAACGGAGGTTCTCCTGACTCCGCACATAAACTTAACACATGACTGGTGGGGAATGCTCCAATGGCAACACGCATACCCCGGTGATGAATAGGGTTCAGGCGGCGCAGAACAGAAGGCCGCGCAGAGCCATAAATAACCCTGCCATAATCCAGTTTGGACCGGATAAGAGAGCGGTAAAAACCTAAAAGAATATTCCGGTCAGCTCCCCAAGATGTGCCACTTAAAACACGTAAAATACAAAGAGAAAGTTCACACTTGCCTCTGAGTTGTGCTATATGCGATGACCAGCATTATTTCCTATCAAACACCAAGCCAAGGAACCTAACTTCGTCTGCGAAAGAGAGTGCGTTTGGGCCAAGATGGAGCGAAGGTGGAGGATACTTTTTGTGGCGCCAGAAGTTCATGAAGACGGTCTTCTCTGTGGAGAAACGGAACCCGTGATTTACACTCCAAGCGTAAAGGCGGTCGAGACAGCATTGGAGGCTGCGTTCCAAGAGACAAGTTCTCCGAAAGGAAAGATAGATGGCCAAATCATCTACAAACAACGACGATTGTATTCCTGGCGGTAAACACTCGGTGATAGAGTTAATAGCATTGGCAAACAGTGTTCAACTAAGTACCGAGTCCTGAGGTACACCGTTCTCTTGAATAAAACTAGATGATAAAACTGATCCCACGCGAACATTAAAAACCCGGTCTTTCATAAATTCCTGAATAAAAACAGACATACGCCCACATATACGCCATTCATGAAGCGTACGAAGGATACCACCTCTCCAACAGGTATGATAAGCTTTCTCCAAATCAAAAAAAAAAAAAAAAAAAAAACCAACAGATTGGCACTTCCGCGCAAATCCGTCCATAATATGGGTGGAAAGAGCCACAAGATGGTCGACTGAGGAGCGATGACACTGATTGTTCGCCAATAAGTGCCTCGACTCCAACCACCACATAAGCCGTCCGTTAATCATGCGCTCCATCAACTTGCAGACGCAACTGGTGAGGGAAATAGGACGGTAACTGGAAGGAAGATGTGGGTCCTTTCCACGCTTGGGTATAGGAATGACGGCGGCCACTCGCCAAGCGCTAGGGAAGGTGCCATTACACCAAATAAAATTAAAAGTTCGTAATAAAAAAGCTTAGCCTTCTGCTGATAAATGCTGCAACATAGCAACATGAATGTCATCTGGCCCCGGTGCGCAATGTCGAGAGGTAGAAAGGGCATGCTCCAGTTCCCTGACGGTAAAAGGTACGTTGTAGCTGTCCTGACGGTCGGAGGCAAATGAGAAACCTTTCAACTCAACCTCCTCCTTTAATGCGCGAAATGAAGCCGGGTAATTGGCGGAGCTCGAAACATCAGCGAAGGTTCGTCCTAAAACATTGGCGACGTCAGTCGGAGTAGTGAGCACTCCATTTAAGATCCTAAGACCGGGATTTAGGTGTAAACCTTGGTTTGCCAGCAACGGGGCGCAGCCGTTCCCAAACTACGGATAAAGGCGTTGTGCGGTTAAAAGAAGGGGTAAAAGAAATCTAAGATGTCTTTTAGCTATCCTTAATAACTCGGTGGCATTTGGCGCCAAGTTGTTTATAGAAAATCATATTTGCTGACGTAGGGTGGCGACGAAAAGCTCGGAGAGCACCTCGCCATGCACGCAACGTATTCCGGCATTCATCGGTCCACCAGGGAACCGGTAAGCGTCTGGGGTGACAAGACGACCGGGGAATAGCCTGATCTGCTGCTGTTATGATGACCGTATGGAGGTGTTCGATCGCGATGTCGATAGATGAAAATTCACACCCTGAAAATTCGGCCATAGATCGAAAGAGAGGCCAATTGGCCTTTTCAATGAGCCATTTTGACGCGCGCTTTGAATGTGCGTTTGAAGAGAGTACATGGATCTGACATGGAAAGTGGTCACTGGAATATAAATCGGAGATGACGTTCCAGGTGAAATGTACAGCAAGTGAGGCAGAACAAATGGATAAGTCCAAGTGTGAAAAGCTGCGAGCCCTGTCAGAAAGAAAAGTATGTTGACCAGTATTCAGCAGTATAAGATTGTGACGAAACAAAAAGTCGGCTAAAAGGCTACCCCTTGCACACTCCGAGGTGGAACCCCATAGGGGATGGTGTGCATTGAAATCCCCTAAAAGTAGGACAGGGGGGTTGTAGCTGAGACAGAAGATTGTCCAGGTCAACTGTAGTGATGGTGCCAGGCGGAGGTAAACAAACAGTGCAGGCAGAAAAACAAAGGCCAGAAAAGGGAACTGTAGCTGCAGCAGCGTGTAAAGGAGTCTGGAGCTGTAGCGAAATACTGTACATGTCATGGCGAATTAAAATTAAAACTCCGCCGTGAGCGGGAGTGCCATCTTCGGGATGGAGATCAAATCTCACCGAAGAGTAACCGCGTAAATTAAAAGAATCTTGTGGGCGAAGCTTGGTCTCTTGGAGACACACAAGCAGAGGGTCAGTAGAGCGTAAAATTAACTCGAGGTCAAGTCTTCGACTACGGAGACCACGCACATTCCACGAAAGAATAGCCATTGTTAAAATTAGATAAAATAAGCTTAAAATTTACCACCTTGCTTTTTGAACTGTCCAGGGCGAATCAATCGTCTTTTTTCATTCGCGTGGGGCTCGGTGGTTTTTCTGGAGCAGGCACATCCTGTTCCATGACCTCCTCAGAGGGAGGGCCACCCCGCTGGGAAGCATCCGCCGATTCGAACGCCTGGAATCGGTTGGATGTGGGTATAGGCGGCGACGGCGACCGCCTAGCGGTTTTGCTCCCATCATCGGAGCGTGACCTCCGAGGAGGGGAAGTGCTCTTTTTCTTCTCTACCAGAGTTGACGTCTTTAAAAAATTCGTTCGTGTAAAACTCGTCCTGAACTTAATTTCAGGGGCATTAAAAACTATCGCTTTGGGCTTCACGGTAGAGCGCTTTGGATAACTAGGCGTAGTTTGGACCCGTGTAAAGACAAGATCGCAGGTCTGCGTACTGCTGTCGCACTTCTTCACCGCAAAAGAAGCTGCTGCGCTGTAGGTGCTGGTCTTAGGTACGACAGGTTGGCGAGACTGGAATCGCTTCCGGGCTTCAGTAAAGGAGAGTTTTTCCTTAACCCGGATCTCCTGGATACAGCGCTCCTCTCTATAACGAGGGCAATCGCGGGACGAGGCTGGATGTTCACTGCGGCAGCTGACGCAGACAGGAGCGGATGGACATGTTCCCTCGTGACTTGCTTGACCGCAGGTTGCACAGATGGAGACGGCACTTTTACAGGATATGCGAGTGTGTCCAAAACGTTGACACTGAAAACATCGCAACGGGCTCGGGATATATGGGCGCACTTCTATCAACTCCTAGCCCGTCTTTATCCTCTGCGGCAATTCGACCCTGTCAAAGGTGAGGAAAAGAGGTCGGGTCGGCTGTAATTCCCCCTCTTTCCTTGCCTGTACACGATAAACAGTGGTGACCCCTTGGTCTTCCAGACAGCTCTGGATTTCCGGGTCGGACATTCCGTCTAGAACATTGGTGGTAACAACTCCTCGCGGCGAATTCATTTTCTTTTGTATCTCAACACGGACGGGATAATCGTGGAGTATCGTCACCTTGAGCAATGAGTTGCTTTGAGATAGGCCAAGTGTCTCCACCAAAAGTGATCCGTTGCGTAGACGGGTACATGACTTAACGGGTCCGGCTATGGCATCAATGCCCTTCTGAATCTTGAGTGAATTTACGGGCATAAACGACTGGCTCTCTTCTGTACGGCTAATAACCAAGTATCGAGGGAAAGACTTCTCGCATACTTCTTTTACGTCAACTCTTTTACGTCAACTCTTTTACGTTTAAAATGTAAAGGATTGTTTTCCAGTACCATAGCGATTTATTCCTCCACCATTGCAACTGTCTCCGATGGCAGGCTGCTTCCTGGACGCCACCCCGGCTTAGGTTACTAGCCTTGGCCTGAACAAAGTAACCTCAGGGTCACACCTTCCTGTGTGTTGACGAAGGGACCCAATCGGCTGCAGAAAGTTAAACAGCTCATGCAATGGCCCTTCCCCGGGCCTGGCCTTTACCAGGGGATACGCTCCCGTCCTACATGATAACCCTGTGCTGGGAGTTACGCCGTTACCCAGTCACATTTTACCGTGTCAAACATGGGGGCACCCATCAGACAAGGAACATGGAAGTAGGACAAATAAAACAATTAGAGAGGCGAAATAAAAAGGAGTCAAACGCGCTGAGCGCGGACCTGAGGGAGCAGCTCGGGTGCCTCGGGGTCGCTACGCCCCGTACCCAAAAAATTGAGCCCCTGAGGGGACTTTAAGGGTGACGGTGGTCATTAGTCTCAAAGTAAGTTTGGATCAGATGGCGGCACCAGTCCCAAATACTGTGATACCATCCCGTATTTATTTATTTTACCTGGAGAATTTAAGATCATAAGGCCTTCTCGTTAGCTTCATCAGGGATAGAATTTCTGAAGCACTTTTATACTAGAAAAGAAATGTAAACGCGAAACATTCTTCTTTATAATTTTTAGATGTTTAATTGTTTTTATCCTTGGCAACACGCACATATTTCAGCAATGTGCTTTTTATCATCTTACCTTCCTCTATGCATCAGTGTTTATAGATTGCACTCTGACTTCATCTGGAGTTTGCGATATAAGCATGTGTGGCAGAATATTGACCATCAGTAGGGAGAAATATGTGGAATTCGCACGCACGAATAGAAGAACAAGCTCTGTTCAGAAATATTCATGCGTCTCTGCATGAAATATTATTTTTTTGCGCGAGTTATACGAAGCGTGTACTCCTAAGCACTGTATTGCGCAACATTGTAAGAATCTGTAGCATTTCAATTAAATAACGCTTCAGACCAGTATGTTTATGCATTTACCTTTGCTTCTCTAGCCCTGTGGTAAAACACATTTACAAATTGGGTTAAAGCTTAGTCTGAAAGTCAGTACAGGATTTTGTGCTGACTTCGAAACTTACCAAGCGAGAAAACTTACATTACCGGTTTGAATCCTTCTTGAAGATTTATATCCGGAAATATTTTCTACCCAAGGATTGGATTTCGGGTTGTTTAAGCTGCAAAGCTTGTGACTCCGAATGAATAGTATAACTTTATTTTTATAAATCATCAAAACCACAGTCTCATATACTCAGCGATGGTTACTCAGAAATATTATGTGTAACGTTCTTACTCTTCATGTATTGCCAATAATGCGTAAATTGCGCACAAAACATTTTTATAAGAAATGAATCGTGGTGCCTTATCGCTCAGCAGTAAATGAAGCATGTACTGTGAGGGACATGAAAATTCTTGTAAAACCAACGCCTCATGGCGACAGGACATAGAAATATGGCTGTATTTTATTATTTTCAGCAGATGAATGTCCTGTTACTAACCACGTCTTTCTGGAAGCATGCGCAATATCTGAATTCCTGTTTCCAATGGGGTCAGTTTTAGCAAGATTTTTACTTTGTTAAAAGCTGTAGCCTTTAACATACTAAGTTAGCGGCGGATGTGCTCATCAAAACTTATATGTCCATGTCGAATTGGTGAAATCACGTTAAACGCTTCGAATACTTCCAAGGTTATTTATTTTAAATATCTAATAGCGAAAATGTTCCAAGGGGTGAAATAATGGGGTTCAATCCCAGCGACGGTGTATGGAATTTACAACATAAGAAGCACTTCGGCATGCTTCCCAACCACATTATCTTTATGGTAATCGTACCACAAAATTGCGATTTATATTTTCCCAGTAACACACATAAGCATAAACACCTTTTTTCCAAAATTTATTTTTGAAACGAGCAATAACTGGCTCATATTTTCGCGAAAATCTCCTTATTGCATTTATTAAAATAGAAAATTGCAAGTTGAAGAAGTCTATGGAACAATATTGAAATTCAAATAATGAAATTTGATTAATGAATTATTTAAAATGCTCATAACTATTTTTTTTTCTGAAAAGAGACATTTTCAGCTTTTCTCCAGAATTTGTTTCTGCGCCTGAGTACATTATTGGCTTGGCTATAATATTCACTTATTTAAAGCTTTCAATATCGCCATCTTCATATTTGTTCCTCTTTCTAATTGTGTATCAAATTAAATCATGTACGGTCTATGACCCATGCGTAATATATATTCGCAATGTGTATATAAACTTTTATAACAATAAAGATGCTACTACTACTACTACTACTACTACTACTACTACTACTACTACTACTACTGCTACTACTACTACCACCACCACTACCACTACTCTCTCCATTCCTCCGTGCCTCTGAAACAGGCCAGGGTTCTTCGCGTCTCTAATGGTTTTATCATATAAAATACATATATTATACCCTTGCCGTTTTACATAAAACTTCAGAACGATAAACGAAGTTAGGACCTACCCTTGAGAGAGTGTAACCTAGCAGTTGCAGACAGATCTTTTTTTTTTTTTTTTTTTTTTGAGTAGTGTTTAACGCTCGTTTTTACTACTGAGGCACCACAGGCGGTGGACACTGATGATACATGAAATGAAATGATATATTGGGAAAGGATTTTTATTTTTTTTTTTTTAAGGAAGGAAGCGTTCCAGGCCTAAGTTTAGGTACCTCCCCGGCATTTGCCAGTTATGAAGACTGAGGAAAATCTGGAAAAAACCCCAGTCAGGGAGGACGGTCCTGGCGGGATTCGAACCGCAGACCTCCCGCTCACGAGTCCATGCCTTAACGACCTCGGCCACCCGTGGCGGTCAGACAGATCTTTAAAGTGTATATAACTATATGCAGGGTCGAAAACATGAGCAAATGATTATTATGTAAATTGTAGTGCAATGACGCACTTAAGATCCCAAAGGTATCATATAAGTATATAATTAAAATTATATGTACAATATTATGACATTTAGGCTTTTTCTTTGATTTTATTATGAAATATCAACATTTGTTTTCACTATTAATCTTAACGTTTCCCTCGCTGGCCAAGGCTTCATATTCTATGTAAATAGCTTCTCAAATGCTGCTATAGGAACTTGTAACTAAAGTTGCTATTGCTTCTGATAAAATTTGGAGATGTTCTAGAATACAATTCCGACGTATAGACCTTTTTAAAATGATTCCATCACAGCAAACCCTTGTGAAAATTAACACCTATGGCACAACGAAGCCCATCTTCTTGTCAGCTACATGGAAAAGCCATAGAAGTAGTTAAGACATCATTACAGCTTTTTGAAAAAAAATGTCTCATTAGTGGCCCAATTTCAAATCCTTCTGAATACCCTGTATATTTTAAATTAATTTCGCACATTTATGTACTGCATTTGTATCAACAGACGTACTTTACGTAGTCTTCAATTCACAGTTAACGAAAGTTCCTCGCCAGATACTTGAATATTGACACTCCTGAACAGTCAGCTTAGAGTAGTACTACACTGAAATTGTGGAAGTGCTTTATTTTGTTTGTGAAATCGAAAAAATTTGGATCAACATTACATGTAACTTCAGATCCCGCTTGTAGTATCATTCTAGGGAAATTTAAAAAAGGATGCAGAAATTTCAAATGCATAATTCTTTACTGACAGACCAAGAAATGATTGCTGCAAACTATCTGATGCTGCAGGATTATTCAGCAAAGTAAAGCAAATCTTGTATGAAGCATTTGAGCTGCAGCGTAGGCAACGGATTCTCCACCACGCACCAAATTGAGTCATTATACGTGCGTTGTACACTCTACAGAGAATATGTGTAGAAATCAAAGTAACGAACAAATTTAATTCTAATGGAGAAAATAAAATACTAACACAGCATTAATATCCTAAACTATGGCAATGTACTGGGAAACTCAGTTTGGTACATTACAATAATATATACAAAAAGTTTATAGTTTAGTTTATTTTTTGTTCAGTAAACTGAACCAAACCGAAGCGTTATTATTAATTATTCATATACATTAATTGATATTGCTAAATCCTACAATAATATATTTCAGCCAACTTATATCTCATTTGCATTAAAATTTAACTGCAAACAACTTGAACTGCAGTCAGAAGCAGTCAGAAAAAATTGAAATGTAAAGCAAAATCTCAGTCGTTTAATACGTATAAAGACAAATGGCACAAACAAAAATAAAATATATATTTCAGAAAAATGTTGAAGAGCATTGGAATAATGTCATTCTAAAAATTTTCCAGGATCCTTATAGTTTGGAGCGGCCATTTTCCCAGTGTAGGTCAGTGTTCCGTAATAACTGTCAGCCGTTGCTGATGGTTAATTTTTTTCCCAATTTTATCGTGAGGCCTTGTACATATTTATATCTGGTGCGAACAGTAAAACACTAATGTTCATATAAAATAATTCAAAGCTTATTAAGTACATCAATCTTTGTTATACATTTTTATCTGTTAGCACGTACATTTTTTCGATAGTAGCGGCATTTAAATTAAAGATTTAGTAACCAGTCCACTGCCGTGACTTAAAGATGGTGCCTACTTGTGAACTAGCCTGTCTCAATTCGATATGTGGCCTCGTGCACTCTTTTGTTTTAATGATTTACACTCACCTGGAAAAGTGTGTGCTAGGTAGTTATACAGACACCGGTCTGCGGCATTAATTGCGTAATCACTTCACTCTCTTTATTTGTGTCATTGTTTCAAGGAACTGGAACACCATATAAAATTTGGGCTATCACCTAGTGAATTTTGACCTGCACTTTAATGATTTAAACATAAATTCAAATTTCCTAGTTCCATGTTAGCAACATTTACTGCTCTATCTTATGGAAAATTATTCACATTCCAATTTTATACCTCTTTCTCTAATTTAAAATATTTAACAATGCTTTATTCTTCCCTTAGCAGAAAGAGTAAACACTAAAATAAAATGACATTCGTGTCATTTTATTTTAGTGTTTTATGACACAAATTTAACAGGAAATATTATCAATTATTCCAATATTTTAAACCATGTATTTTTAAAAATAATATGGATACATAACATAAAATTTTACTTTTAAGTCATCTTAAAAACACTTGAACATTAGTGAGCTATGTGGCATAACACAGATGACGTTACAATGGATTTTTTACCTTAGACCTTAAAACGGCGGTTTATTAACATCGAATTAATAGTGTATTGCCAATTTTACGAATGTATAGGTCAGTGAAGCAACTATGAAGATAGTGAAGAAGACAGGATAAAAAAAACTGTAAAATAATAAGTCACAACTGCAACGAAAAATGTGTATACCTACTTATTAATTTAGGCACTATTTTCTATTTTAAAATGAAACATGTTGCTACTATTTTACATACTTTTCTATAAAGGTGTCAATGTTCATTTAATGATTGTGTATCATTTTGCGAGTTGAATCGTCTCCGAAAACGCTCCTATTCGCAGAAACTCCCAGGGTGTACGGTTGGCTAGAATATGCATTTTGGCGTATATTGATACAGAATGTTTAGATAGGAGTTGCATATTTTCAGAGTAGATAGAGTTAATCAAATCTGGCAAAAATCTCCCATGAACAAAAAAAAAAAAAAAAAAAAAAAAAAAACGGATCAAATATTCGGAAATAAATATATGTTTGGATATAACCCATTATTAATTGCGGCTATATAGAATAGGGTAAACATGGGTTCTGGAGCTGTATTAAAGAAGGCGGGGGCGTATGTTTGACATAAAAATGCCCCACGCTATTAGCGTCAGATGGGAGAGGGGTTTATTATGGAGTGAATCTTGGTTGGGCGTGTGAGGGGGATGCGGTTATTTTGTTGACTGCTGGTCGTGGTGTCATTGTTTCCCCGGCTGCTCTCTGTGGCTTATGCTTCAATTCGGTTGGGCTCGGTCCCAGGGTCCACTGGAGTGTTTTGTGGATCAATTTAGATCCACGGGAAAAGTAAATTATTTCCCAAAAGTACACTAAATAGACTTGATCCAAATAGTTTATTCTCATATAAAAATACTGGGGGGTTACTTCCTGACTGCTCGTCGCTGACTTCACTACTCACTGCTAACTAACTATTCTTCTGAGGACTTCCTTCGAACTATCTCTCACCACTCACTGCTGAAAATCCCTCACTGTTAACTCCTAATTTCTAACTACCCAAAACTCATGAATAAAACAGTCCAGAATAATAATTAACAATAACCTAGAATGACTAACTTCTGATCCTGTACTCAAGATTTCTATAACATCGCCACGCCTCTCGCTAAATTAAATTTCCTCGTTTATTATCCTATTCCCGAGTATATGTTCACCATTGGCTATGAAAAAATGTTTATTGTATCGCTAAGTTCATCTCATTCCTTTATTTTAATTCGATGTCCATTGGCTAAAATTATTCTCCCCCATCTAATTTACAATATCTTCCCACAAGCATGAATTTTCCAAGAACAGCCTGTCATAAATTTCGGCACTTTCCTTACATGTTGATTTCTAAAGTAAAATCTTTTTCCTCCCTTAGTAATGGATTGCCAAATGTTCTCAGAGATAATGCACGCATTTTCCCCATTTACTTTAGCAAACTTATGCTTGTGTCGGCGGCATAATACTTTGTACTCCCGGTTTACCAGTAATAAAACTTTTTCATCTCCGTTCTGATATTTCCATTCCCTTTCAAAATTATTGCTTTGTCTTATTTTGTGTAAATTCTGTCCCATTAGGGCTACATGTTTTTTCTTACTGCAAACTTCCAAGTATTCACATGGGCAGAAATTGTTGTGACCTGACAAAGGAATCGTTTCCTTTTGTATTTCACACTAAGGAAAGGTCAGTAGACGAGCTGTCAGTCAGGTATATATCTCTGTCTCTTTCTCACATCTTTTACCTAAATGTATACAAAATCCTTTTGTAAATTACAGTTACACGCCAACTGACATACATATAAAGTACAAGTCTTAAATTATATCAATACCTGTTAAATATATCTCTAAATTATTCATTATACATATACATAATAAATACCCTTATCAAATGATCATTTTTATAAATATAACTCTGCACCCTCAAGTTATTAATTTAATAAAGGTTGCCTTATTTTCGGCTGCAGTTCTTACTCATGTGATGTTCGTTGCTTTTCCATTTCGGCTCATTGCTCTTTTCTTATTGGTTTTGTTCCTCTGCAACTGTGATGTGTAGGTCATTTGTATACCAACCAGCTGATGTTCAAGGTGCCACTTCAAAGCAAAGTATGTGGCTCATGCATGATGGAGTACCACTCATTTTTACATATCGTCCGACAATACTTAACTTGGACCTCTATTGTATGATGGAATGGCATAGAAGGTTCAGAAACATGGTATTCCGATCATCTGACCTTAATCCTTTGAACGCGTACCGTGCACCTCATCAAATTTGCGTTTGCAAGAGTACATGATATTCTGATACGTAGAGTTGAAGCGTGTGACAATGCATAGAACACATCCTATTGTGACTATTCAACGAACCGTACTGATAATACAACATGACTCACTTTAGTCAAGGGAAGAATACTTTCAATTGAGATAGAATTGTCATCAGAAGACTCCGATGAGAACTAGAACGGCATTTGAACAGGAATGTTAAGCGTCTTAGGTGTTAAACGATTGTAGTGTAACTGAAGCTTGATATCGTCCACGCATACCAGAGGTATGATGAATTTCAGTTGTGGACTGGGAAAAGGCCGCCAAATTTTATTCACCAATTAAATGCATGAAGGGAGAAGTGTTTTCGAAAATAATTTACAGAGTTGACCTACTCGCTCCCTTGAACGAAGTCCTTTATGAGTTAAGGATAGCGCAAGAAAACGTTAACCTCAGAAGTTTAAGAATTTCGGCAATAGAAAATCGTGGAATATGTGGTAGAATATTTTCCAGGTGCTAGGGTTCTTTGGCAGAGTCTACATCACGTTGAATATTTTCTGTAATGTGACGATAACTTTAGATATGATTACTGGCTTGTCGGGAACAACGTGTCGGGAAGAGGTGGTATTTGAATTCTCAGCAAGTGATAGTGGCGCCGAATATCCGGCATTCCAGTAACATGAAATAGTAAAGACCCCATACGTTCTTTGTGTTTCTTTAACATTAGAAACGCGGATAATGTGACGTCTCTAGAACGGGGAAAGGAATCATTTTAATACTTTGTGATAACATTATTGAAAACTGTATAAATTTATCCATTTAAAAGCATATTTATTTTCAAACTAATTTCTGGAGGTTATTTTATTATATGAAGAGATTTGACTAAGCTAGGACATGAAATAAATAAATAAAGAACCACCAAAATGTAGTTTTCATATAGGGACGATACTATTGCTAAAAGAACAACTATTTTTACCAGAAAGTTATTTTTCTTCTAAACACTCATATAATCTTTATTTTTCCGCACATTTTCCATACACTTTTTTAATTACTGACATTGTTGCATTATAATATTGCTTTGACATTTTTCCATTTTTAGTTGAATTTTGTCATGCTGTGTTGCATTCTTTCTCCTATTCTTTCTTCAACTTTCATTCATAGCCAGCTGAAGGATAAAATTCTTCCTTTTCTCCGTTGTAGGTAGTCACAAAATTATATTATTTAGTATATTTTTGCATTGAGTTTCTTTACCGCAATAGGAATTACTCAACGAATCTTATTTATTGTTCCCAGAAACGAAGTTTTCTTTTCTGGGAGCTTTTTAGCAAGCTAAAGAGAAGTAAAAATGATGTCTGTCGTTACATTTCTCTCTTATTTTAGAAAGGTTTCCTTGAGGTACTGTCCTAGTGGCCATATTTCCTTACCCCAGATATGGAAAGGCGTTGCAGACATACTCCTTCGTTATATCTGCAGCGATTTCAATTTTAGTTCATATTTTTCAAAGTTATTTGGCGTACATTGAGTAAATCTGCATATTCTTTTGCTAGCAATAATTTATAGCTTGTCAATTACTACATTTTCACCAGAGTGATAAACAGTTCCCCACAAACATTTCCCAAAGTTTATTGATGAGAGAGTACTCTTAATCTGGAAGGCGTTGAACTCAGTTCGATTTATCGTGGAAACGGTGTAATCTGTGCAGTTCTTGAAAAGTTTCCCTTAACATTCTCTCCTTGGTAAAATTCGGGCCCAAAGAGCGTGATCGATACCTTTAATACAAGTAAAAAGCATGGACATACTTGTGGTAACCATTGTTTTAAGTTGCTCGAATGAAACCATTAAATCCTTAATTAGTCCTTTCAGAGCATTTGATTATACGCTGTTCGTGAAATGAAGCATCGATTCATCAAAAAAGCAGACAGAATGCACCGATGTCCGCATCATTCGCTCAATAACAGGTATACGTACAGTAGGGTCTCTATGCTTCTGTACTACGTTTTTGGCCACCTTTCTTCTAGTCTGTGGCGACAAGGTGTTAGCAATCTCTCACTCGGTTCCAAACAAATTCACTCTTGAGGCCTATTAAGATAACTGAAAAAGATCAGTGTTCACATTCTTATCCTCACTTACGTTATCATCTTCCTCGCTTGCTTATGGCATAATGTCAATATCTGAATCGTAATATTAAATTTTTGACTCGTACGAATTATCTCGAGTTCAGAAACACCATACTGTTAATGCATAATTAAAATTTTCCTTCTTGCGTTCCAGATTTTTCATTTGAAGTTTTTATTGCAATAGCGGCATTCTAAACAACGCAATAATGTATAGTATGTATTTTGGCCATGAATAGTGGTGATTATTGTAACAACATTATTGGACCATTTACAATACAGCAACACACCAGTTGCAAACTTTAAAAGAGAAATTGTACTAAGTTCAAAGTAACTTCTTCCACTCTTTTAGGTACATTACAAATTATATCCAAGAAAGTATTAAAGGTTTGCATCTTCTGTGTATCTTGATAATTGTATAAACATTGGCTCAGCATACATTGGGCCAAGAACATGTCAGATTTCTGCCATTTCTTGCCCCAGTGGCTGCACTAGACAGTCACTTGCAGTTTGCGGTTACGAAGCAACCATGTGTATTGCATTGAAGTTTTACCACTATAATAGAGAGAAAAAAAATTACTTCCATACCATGTAGCAACTTTATCATGACGGAAAAAGGAAGAATTTCAGTTATGCAGAGCTTTTGGGGTGAAGCAAATTTCACTAAAAGATGCCAGGAACGTTTAAGTGCAGACTTAAGTGCAAGATATCACTTCAAACAAATCCTATGGCAACATTATAAAAATAAAACAATATTGTGTCCATGCAATTATTCATGAAAGTTATGCAAGGGAAACTTTTACATACGGAGTTTGCGATTAGCACAAGCTGGCCCCCGCGGTTTGCGTTCAGTAGTGGACATTGGTCAAAAATAATTCTCCATACTTTGATACTTTAACATTTGACATATTTCCTTATAATGGGAAAATACTATTTGTACAAAAAATACTCCGCAATAATTGCTGATAGAGAAGTATTATTATTTTACTAAAGGAAAGCCAAATTACTTAAATGTTCCAAGTTTATAAAACATTAAATCAAATATTTTACCCATTTGTTGTTGTTGTTGCTCCTTAGTAATTAAACTATTCATTGTCTTGCTTTGAAGAAATAAATGTACAAATCAATTGAGATATGTGTGTAATACGGTTTTCAAGTGATTTCTAAAGTTTATTTCTTCGAAGCAAGAACAGTAATGGTTTAGTCATTATATATATTCGTAATATTCGCCATGTGCTTTAATCACTGTATAGCATGGTTTGGGCATTGAGAAAATAACACTCATATTTTTTGCTACATCAGTTCATGAAACCATATGCACACATTTTTCTCCTGGAGTTTTCTTTTATTGTTTGGGTTATTTCTTGCAATAGCATTTTCCATAATCTGCGAGCAGTTCTCAATCGGACTCAGGTTCGGGCTATTTTGAAGCAAAGTCACTCTGTTTTTCTAAGGAATGCTTTTAACTGAAAAGTTTGAACGACGATATCTATATTTCAATTTAGTACAAACTTAATCAAAAGAATCGCCTTCATAACCCTGTGCCAGAGGGCAGAGTCATTTTAAAAATTCAGCTTGAAGGTTCGCCAAATGGTACAGTACTGTGAGCATCAAGTAGACGTCTGCATTAACAGTGCCATTTACGAAGTTTATACGACCAATGTCAAGGCTGGAAATGCACCCCCAGATTATCTAGCCTTGAGGATGATTCACTGGTTGTGTTATGCATGATTTCATCACTTCTACGACGCACTTGCATGATGTACACTTTCCCATTGGAGTCATGCAAGTTAAATTTATATAATCTGAAAAAATTAAAGAGTGTTCAACATTTCTGCTGTCCACGCTGCATGCTCTTTTCCTCACTATAATCGCTTCTGTCTCATTGTTTTAGTCAGCAAATGTTTCTTTTTGGATCGACGGGTATGAAGTCCTGCTTGAAGAAGTCTACTTCTATTAGTTCTGCTGGTCCCTCAGACGTCACGTGCTTTTTCACTGTTACTTGAGGTCTAAGGATGATAGCCAACAATTAGAGACAAATTAATTTTAGTATCCTATTCTCTTTTGATGTAAATAACCTTTTCCTGCCGCTTCCTTGCACCTGGTGAACAACTCCCTTCTCCCTGTGTTTCTTTAGTACTCCTGAAATGGTAGTCTGATGAAAAAGTGTTCTAGAGGCTATGCGCTAGAGATTAGATCAATGGAGGAATAAGCAAAACATTTTCTTCCTCGGCGTTAATTCCTCTCCTTCGCTATTCTTGTTACTACAATGCCTCAACTATAAATGAGTCTATTTTGCATTTATTCAATGTAAACTGAGAAAATGACAACAAATAGTGTACTATTTTTGGTAAAAATGAACTTGCAATTCAACAATGGAGAAAGAATGCATGAGCAAAGGAGAATAACAATGGATAGCTAAGCCTTGTATTAATCATTGTCAAAGTCATAATTGCAAATGTGAAAGGAGTTGATGCAATACATTTATCAGCCATTGTGTCTCTAGTACCAATAATACTCCTACAGACTGGCAGTATACAATTTTCTGCATAACGCTGCTTGAGATTGAAAAGCTAGCATGCAAAATACAGCTCCATCCGGCGATTGATACTACTTTGCATTATTTGTCGTAACAAGAGCGAAAGAAAATTTTATTTGTTCATTTGCCTATTATCACTGGTCAACTATAAAATTAATTTTACTCTCCAAAAATGAAGCTGTGCCAGTTATTCAAGGTAATTTCAGGTTTTCGCTTTTCTTCTATCGCATATAAATGTTTTAATTACAAATTATTCATTTAATTCATCAGGATGGTCATAAATATCATACACTATTTTAGCATCAAATATGTTTTTTACATAGAAAGTTTTAACTTAAATATTATGAACGCCTGCACTTAAAATATTGTTTAAAAATGTTGTACATGAATTGAATATGATGCAGAAACAAGCGTTAGAAATGTTTAGCACATGCTTTTCTCATATGTACTTTAAATGAAATAATACGGCATAGCACTAAACAATAATCTGAAATCATAGATTAGTCCTAGCAACATTTTTCATCAATTTAATGTCTTGGTGAATTCTTTGTTAACATCGTCAAGGCTTTTTGAGAAAAATCTAAACGCAAGTGCAACAAAGGGAGTTTGAGCTACATGTCACAAATGACTTCTTTATGGGCATCTACCAATTCTAGCTCTCCTTGTCTTTAGTCTCGGGGCATGTTTTACTCAGGAACTTCATACAAAACCATATGAAACTATTTCCAAGCTCTCACTGAAGGTTTTTTCAAATGACTAAAACTGCATTAGCTGCCTTATCTGGGGTTTCTCTAACACACGTTCCCTTAGTTTTGCACCCGAGACATTACAAACTGTTTCACTCGATACTTTAATACCTTTGCTTGCGATTTGGAAAGTAGTCTGTTACAGCACCCGAGTGCTCTGTCTAGAAACATTTTTAGGGGCTTCGTCTATGTTCATTCCTCACGGTCTTTGAATTCTGGCCGTCTAGTGTCTTCCCCACCTCGTCTCTTCCTCTCGGAGGCTTCTCACTGGCGGTGCGTAACAAACGGCAAGCCGTAAGCAAGGCTGAAGAACAGAAATGTCCTCTACCGTCCCTACGATTCCAATCCAACACATTTGAGCAAACATTTGGGTTAAAAAATAAAGGAATGTGATTGGAACTTGGAGAAACGTTCTTTTAGTTAATTACAACTCTTTTGTGTTCAATATTGGTGATTGCTTGTTAGTGTTTACGAATTCAGCTTCTTAGTGCATTCAAGGTGTTGCTTCGTCCAAATCATACTTTGAGTCAAAGTTTGTGGAATTATTTTTATCTATTTATATAAGTTCATGTATTTTGCAATGATTAGCCCTTGAATATAAATTTTTAAATTTAGTTTTTAATATCCTATGGCAAATTCCACAGATTATCACCATCGTGCATATTTGTCTAGAAATAAGAGTCTGAATCAAAATGAAAAATCTAAAATATTAAAGGCAGTTTACCTCGTATGCTGTTGTAAATTTTTAAAAATATTAATTAAAATATTACATTCAAAAGCATCATAAAATTTCTATATTCTTAAATTTTTTGATTTAAAGAACATGTTGGAGAAAAAAAAATATGGCGCTTTATATATTTTCTGTACTTGCTGGCAAACTTTAGTGTAATTGCTCAATAATTGTTCACTTTTGCTTTTCTCAAAGACCTTCGATAATGGGCATAGAATAATAAATTTCAATATAGAAGAGACATTACAACCGTGTGCATTCCTCCACATCATATTGCGGAGCAAACAGATGTGGGTGGCATAAAATGTTATTTTTCCATTATATTTAGTAAACGTTAATACATTATTTACCGTTTTCTACAACAAGGAAGTAAAAAAGTGCTCTACGATATACGCAAGTAACATTTTCCCTGCGGAGACTATGGCTTTATTTCTGCTTAGGTACAACATACACGGCATTGCCGCTTGGGTCATACAATGTTAATGCAAGCTCGGCTGTGTTTTCCATCTTCAGCTGCAGGTTATGAGATAGTGCGAGCATTGTGCAGATATTCGTTACCGAGGATGTGGAAGAACGGCACATACCGAGTTATAAAATCAGCTGGGTTGCCTTCTGTTCCAGAAAATTGCGAATGGTTGAAAAGCATTTCTGACTTCGTTACCTTCTTGACAAGCTCATTTATTAACTTAAAGATATCAACCGGCAATTTGTAAAAGATACAGTTTTGAATTATTTTGGGTAAAAATGCATGCATTATACTAAAAGTGTGATTCTTTAAGCTCGTGCGGCGCAAAGATTAAAAAAGAAAGCTGAACTAAAATCTCACGTAATCTACAACACAGAAAGTTAATGAATAATATTAAATATTTGCACATGTGGATCTTAAAAGCGAAATTTGAAATAGGTAGCCTAGAGTCAAAGTTTCATACTAACATGTTAGGGCCTAAAGTTTCAAAAGGGTATTCATAACACTGATTTTTACTTTTATTTGCACCTTAATGCTTTCCAATTCATGCAAACGTCTATCAATAGACTGGAATGTAGTACGATGTAGGTGGATTCCATTAGAGAATCTTTCTCTGTAGTTCTTACAGCACAAGCTTCCCCACAAATCAGGTGCATTTCAGTAAGTTCAGAAAAACTGTAACCATTCTCCATTTCAATTCTTCACATATCTTGTAACATTAGGAAAACTTAGAATCGCAACTTTGTTTCTAACAACTGAATTGCTTTAAGCACACTGATGCAATGGTGTGCAATCATATGTATAGCTTGAAATGTTGCAAATTGTTTTAATGCTACATTGTGAAAATATTGTTCATTTGTTATTAACAAGCGGATTTATTTCGATTATTAAAGGGATGTAAAGGAATCCTAATACAAAACATGTTAACACTATTTGGCTCTACTATGAATTTCTGAGCACCAAATTGGATTTACTTCATTAGCGCATAGCTCTACGTCTGTAACCCAAGGTTTCCTATTTCAAATAATTTGTCTACGACTCCTCCATATACACTGTAAGAATTTTGGTGATATTCACTAACATTCTGTATTTAAATAGTAGTAAATGGACTTTTAATGTGAGAAATTTATAAATGCACAAATAATTATATCTGTCGCACGGGCGTTAATGCCGTGCAACGCTAATACGTCCGTTAAACAACCAAAGATATTATAATCAAGGGTGGCAACCTAAACCCTTACCCCTGGGTCCCCTTCCCTTTGCTCAACCTCTCTTCCCAACTCCCCCATGTTCCCGGTAACTATTATCGTTTCTTCTTTGGGTCTTAGACAGAACTCCCGATTTGAGTATATATCTCTCATGCACCAACACTTTCAGGAAGACATTTAAGCTTCTGTTGTAATTCGTAAACTTGGAAATATTAATTGTTTTTTTCCAAGCGCTTAATCTGAGCCATGCAAGACCGCTACTTTTTTCTCTCTCACAGACATCCCCCCCTCCCACATACCTCTCAGATTTGAATAGGATAACAAAAATATTTGGGGAAGTGTGTCTGGGGGAGCAAATAAGGGAAAGGTGAGGAATATGTTGGGCATTAAAACAAGGAAAATCTTAGAATAAATTAGACTAGGATATATTTGGTTAAAGTGACAAAACATTTTGTTATGTATATGTTTTTAGCATTACGAAAAAAAGTGCAACTGTCGCCTTGAATCTTAGCCAGCAATTTTTTTCGTAGAGCATTTTGCTTCCTTTCTTCTGGATTCTGATAATTGTGTTTTCTTTTTCTCTTTTCTTGTAATTTTTTGGTTTGTATCTTATTTTTAAGAGATATTTCAGCCAAAATATCGAACAAAATATTAAAAGTGTACCGTCTGCTAATGTCTGCATTTGTGAGGTAAATTAATTAATAAGCATTCTGTCCCAATGTCTTAAAATGTCATCGAAGTATATATTAAATAACAGTAATGAGAAACTGCGTCCTTGTTGGCCACTTAAATTTTATTTTTATTACTTTGGTTTCTTGATATTCCACTTGAATTTTCCTTTCTGTATTAATTTGATCAAAACGTTCTGAATATTCTTTCCTGTTTTATATGTTTCATAATAAGGAATAACTCGCTCGATCAAATATTTGTCATAGTTTATAAATCCAGAATGTGTCTAAGTTGCACTTAATGGGCAACTACACATAAATACCTTAGCAAAAACATTTCATCGAAATGAGTTGCCTAACAACTGTGAAAAAACGCACGAAAAAACAGAGAAACACAAAGATTAAAAGATAATCTAGTATAGCTTGAATTTCTCAAAAATATATGCAAAGACAGATGGATTGAACTACACAGATATATACAAGAACGATAATGCTCTAAAGGAAGATTTTTTTTTAAAAATTGGAAACATCTGTGATTGAAAACTTGTCTAATCCATGAAAGACGAAGGAGCAGAGAGTAATTAAATTTGACCTTAAATAACATAACACTAAGTGATTGTAATGTATTATTATATTAATTATTACAACATCCCTTAAAGCCTTTAAGGAACACACTTTAGTAGAAAATTCTCTCTTATGTAATGCTTGCTGTATATAACCCTTTAAGATTGCTGTGAAGGATAAAAATCTTGCAGTGAAATTTGAAACCAACTTCTGTAAGTTTGGCGTTGTTCTTCATAGTATCTGCATTAGTAACTTCAGTCTGTGTATCCCGCACGCTGTTTTGCATCAAGAAGTAAGGGTAACATATAGGTATTTTTATTTACTGTGTTATGAGCGGTAATTATTTTGCCACGTCTATGTTAAAGTCGCGATAAACCTATCATTCCATTAGGGAATAAGGTATAAGTATTTTGGGCGAAACAATGTGGAAATTAAGAACTAGATACTATGTGGGTTGAAAGTTGTTCATGGTGATTGTTTAGTGTCACTCAAAACATATTCGACGTGACTTAACTTCGTTACGTCTGTGGTGAAGTCGAAGAGGGAAACCTATCTTTCCATAAGTGAAAAATGTTATGAGTTATATTTTGTGTGAACAAATGTTGAAGATTAGAGATGCATACTTGTAATTGCTTGTGTTTTGCTAGGTGTCACTCATAAACAGAACCCTGCGTCTGGTCCATTTTGATAACATCTTAAGTGTCCTTCAGTTATATATATATATATATACATACATATATATACATACATACATATATATATACATATATATATATATACAGCATTTAGGAAAAACCTGTACTTCAAGTAAAATTTTATAACTGGCCTAAATCATTTTCTAAGAAAGTCCTATAATCAGTATATTGATACAATGAATTAAATTTAGGCATGCAACTAAACTATCCACTTTTACCTACTACTACAATTAGCTTAAAACAATGTAACTAAGATTGCTTGTTTATTTCTTTTCATGTTTCCTTTGTTCAAAATCAAGCAAATCAATTTACCTAAAAATGTAATGCTTAATAGCTATCTCAAGTTTTGCACGATTACAGCTGTGGCCACAGGTGATCACTCTGTGCATTTAACTCATTTTCGAATGAAAGTGGAGGTACCCAATTTTCCTAAAGGCTGTAGATGAAACCTTTGCTTTAAGCGGAGAATATGGTAAATAAAAATAGCTCAAAGTATAGTGAAAGCGTCCTTCCGCTACTACCTGTAGGAGAGCTGCATAAGCGCGGTGTTTGGAGCCACGCAATACTCCATGCACAGTTGCACTGTTGCTGAAGTTTGGAGATTCTCAGTGTCCAAACGCAGGTGTCTACTCATAAATAATTCGTTGCTATGCCCTTTGATATCGATGGAACAGAAAGTTCATGATACAAAAGCTATAGTACAAAACTGTGTTAAAAACATTCCAATAATACATATTTAATTTTAGCACTTTATGAAGGTTTATGTATATATTTACAAGCAGTAAACTTATGAAAAATTGTTGATTGAAGCTTTCTTAAGTCAAAAAGTTTGAAATTGAATCTCTAACCTCTGTAGAAGCCGCCTTTATGTCTCTCTCTCTTTCTGTCTTTCTTTCTTTCCTTCCTTCCTTCCTTCTTTCTTTCTTTTTTCTTTCTCTCTCTCTCCCTCTCTTTCTCTCTTTCTTTTCTTTTTTCTCTCTTTCTTTCTCTCTCTCTCTATTTCTCTTTCTTTTCACTTTTTCTTTCTTTCTTTCTTTCTTTCTTTCTTCCTTACTTTCTCTCTCGCTCTCCCTTTCTCTCTCTCTCTCCCTTCTGTCTTTCTTTCTTTCTCTCTCTTCTCTCTCCTTACTTCTTTTCTTTTTTCTTGCCTTTTTAACCTTATCTTCCAATTTTTCGTCACATAAATGACTCAAAAGTTGGTGTAGGTTTTTATCAAAATGACTCAAAATAGCACTAAATGTGCAAAAAATATACCAACGACTACACCCATAGCTTTCTATCATAAAATACTTTTACAATCTTTAAAAAACCAAAATTACGATAATGTAAAGAATATAATGATTCTGATGGAACTAGAGAAAAATGGTACAGTAATTTATTTACGACAAGTTATTCACAACAAAGAAATCAAACACGTCATATTATTTGATCAAAGCAGATAAAATACACGCAATAATAATAAAATGAAATTATATTAAATAGTTTGTTATGCATTGGCCCCTTGCAAGAGCTCTTAGTAACCATCACGGAAAGTTACTCCGTGTAAGAGTTCGCATTGTTTACTTTATAATACTTTTATGACAGGAAAGAACCAATTTTGAAAGCAATACGTATAACGTAATTAAATTTTGTATACAGCAACATCTACATACTATTAATTTGTATACAAAATTTAAATGTACCATTCTAAACTGAACAATTTTATAACTTCATTACAGCCTAGTTCTTACAAAAACAGACAGACTTATTATAGTAAAAATGTGCTGTGGTTTAACCCAACCTGCCTGAAGTCGATAAACCTGCAAAAACGTGAAGGTTCAGTACCAAATAGTACACTCGTAAAGAAAGGACAATGGAAGTGTGAAATTTATTATTTTAGCTCTATGTTCTAGTGGGTGACTTAGATTTTAATATCTAAGGAAGCTTTTATAAACAATGCTAAACGCACGTGTTTACTGTTGAGGCATTTTAGGCTGTGGACATACACATGAGATGAAATAATAAGTCGAAAAACGATTTTTTTTAAGGAAGAAAGTGTCCCAGGCCTAAGTTTACGGTACTGCCCCGGCATTACCATTTGAAAACTGAAGAAAATTTGGAAAAAACTGGGTCAAGGAGGACGGTCCTATATTGATATTTTATTATGTCCAAAATCCTTCGCGTTCACTGGTGTTTTGCTTACGATAGACTCAGCTACGCCGATATAAACTTAGTTGTCGCGCGTGACACTTATAGATGAATGCTGCGGCGCGTGAAATTGAAATTCCAACTTATTATAAGTACTGGGAACTACTTCTACAAACTACATGTATCTTTCTGATTGTAGATTTTATAGCTGCGTGTCTCAACAACGTCGAACTTACAACTGCTTCTGAGCAATGAGTAAATGGTAACTGAATGCCACAGCGGAGTGACTGCCTGCTTATATATTAAATTAAAATCAAAAATCGTTAGCCAGGAAATACGAAAAAGCTCGAGCAAGCCACTCGCCTTTCTTTAAAAAATTGAAACATACATCTTTCATTGGTTCATTAAAGTCACCTGCCGTACGCACCGTTCATTGTTATTTGAAATTTTAAAACTTTTGTTAATATTGGCTGTCTTAAAGAGCTAGCTGTACAACCACCAGTCGGGATCAAAGCCCCAAACGGTTAAAACGCCTTTCATTTTAACAATCCTGCAGTAGAGTCCTTTTAAAAAGAAGAAGGGGCTTCACACAGTGACCCTCTGGTTACTTCCTATGAATAGTTTATGACTCCGTTGTTGGCTTTCCTAGCTTCCGTAACACAAAGCCAAGGAGGTTTCTTTCTTGATGACATACAATTTACATAACGTATTAAAACATGTATATATATGTACACAAGTTATACATCACTAACCACAATACATAAAATTTATGATTCATTGTAAAATACATATTATACTATGTTTATATTTTAGTGGGGTTGGGCCGTAAGTACAGTTTCAAGGCATAATAAAACCGTATATTTTTAAAAGTAATTACTTGTAATTTATATCTGGTCTTGGTGTGGGCCATTTACAATACATTATTTCTTTCCTTCATAGTGAATATATGACCGCCACGAGTGGCCGAGGTCGTTAAGTCTCGGACTCGTGAGCGGGAGGTCTGGGTTCGAATACCGCCAGGACCGTCCTTCCTGACTGAGGATTTTCCCAGGTTTTCCTCAGTACTCATAAATGGCAAATGCCAGGGAGGTACCCTAAACATAGGCCTGGAACGATTCCTTCCATAAAAATCCTTTCCCAATATATCATTTCATCTCATGTATCATCAGTGTCCATCGCCTGTGGTGCCTCTGTAGCAAAAACGGGCGTTAAACATTATTCATTCATAGTGAATATATCTTATTTGGATATATATTAATATCACATTTCTTAGATATTTTATCCCTTATAAATGTTTAGTTATTTTAGTTCCAACGCCACTCCTTCTTAATATTGTTTCAATAAAATTAAAGTATTCCCCTTGGTTTAACTAACTTTATAAATATATCTAAAATATTCATGCATTCCAGATTTTTACCGCTTTGTTGCCTCACTTTAGATTACAAAATGTATTATTTTTGTCGTTTAGAAAAAGTTTTACAGGAATTGTAGCAATTCATTTTAGTTTTTTAATATGCGTACAATAAAACGTAGGTTATGGAAAAAATAATCCGAGTGAGGTTTTTTTTCGACACTTTATGAACCAAGAAACTCCTTTCGACAATTTATGAATAAAGTTTATAGTGCTCTGCTTAAATACAGGATATTCTTAGCCCCATTAAGTTCAATTTTATTTGTCAAAAATTTCTCTTTGGTAGAGCGAGTTTCTCTTACCATGAGGAAAACAGAAATTTGGATCTTAGAAATTAACACAAAAACATGTCTAGGAAAGCCAAACAATGCAAAGTTCAATTTAACGTGTTGTATTGTACCTTTACGTGCTATTAAAATACAGTCGAAGTTCGGACACATATTCTTCAAACTTTTTGGAACTAAAACAGTCGGTGTCTCTTGCATTTACACACTAGAATAAATCAGCTGTTTTTTCCACCATATTTTCATCTCTATTGTTAAGTATTATGCGCTTTCTCTTTCTGCGTGGTTTATGATACTTTTTCCCCCAAAAGAAAACATTTTTCATAAAATCTAAAATAAAGTAAAAATTGGTGCTATGTAACAAGTTATCTTCCACAGTATTATATATATATATATATATATATATATATATATATAAACTTGTGATAATTAGTTCTAGAAGGATATTTTAATTTTGCAGTTAAGTGCAGATGTTAGAACCTTCATAGGAGCAAATTCGACTCCGCAACTTAAAATTTCAGAATTGAGTTCTCCTGCTGCCTCATGCGTAATTTACGAATCAATTACTTCTATCATAAATTCTAGCAAAAAATTCATTGCTCTTGATGTTGTTAAAAATTCTTGGTTTCTTAAAAAAAATAGCTTTGGTTTGAGTTGTTTGGGAGAGAGGAAGACACTTCGACACTTCAGTCTTGCTCTGGGCTGGCCTTTTGTGCCTACCTTATCAATGAGGGCCCCTCTGGGAGGAGGGAATGGGGTTAGGGCGGTGACCGCGCGGATTTAGACACAGGCCCTAACTACTTCTAGATACAACATCCCTACGCCGGTGGAGTTCGAGCTCCTGAGAAGACCCGGTTCCAGACCAGTTGAAACCTTTACAAAGCGCAAGACACTATCACACCACGCCTGCCCACCTTTACCCTATAACATATCCAGGGAAATGAAATGATATATAATGGAAAGTAAAGCTCCATCCTTGTTTTGCCTAAGAGACCAGTGGAAATCACGGAAAACCCAAGGTCAGGTAAGACGGGATCTCCGGATTATGAGTCGGAAATGTTATCGCCTGAGCCTCCCCACTCCGTATAGAGAAAGCTTTAAATGGCTCACATTGCATACCGATCCCTTCTTTACGTGCCTACTTCGTCTCACAATAATGGGCGATGTTTAGACAGGTGCTTTTCGAAGCAAGAGCAATACACTCTAAATATTTGTTCTTTCTCAACATAAGCGTCAGGCATTTATGGAATGAAAGTGGCAGCGCAGTTTACAAATAATTTTAAGACGTTTATTTTCTATAAATCATTGAAATAAATAAATTAATAAATAAATTTGTAAACAGTTTCTTTCCTTTTTCAATTTTAGCAGTTTAATAAGCAAGTACATTTTGTCGCTGGACTATACCAGTATATGGTAATGGAAGTATAGATTCAATAATTATAGTAACCGAATTGAGAACATGGATTACACAGTGTTTTATTCTAACAGAAAATATGCATCTGAAAGAAACATAAACAACAGAACTATTCTAAGTGGCAAGAACTAACGGGAAGCCGCGTCCATTAAGTGTATAAATTATGTACCGCATAAGCAGTCAAGCTTAAAAGGCGAAATCTCAAGATACCAGTATATTGTTCGTCATGTAAAAAGGACATAAATATTCTTAAATGTTTAACAAATGTAGATTACCTAAAACATAAAGCAACATTTTTAATTAACCCATAGCCAGCCAACGCTTTTGTCCTATCCCAATTTCCTCCAGTAAAACACTAATAAAACGGCTGGGATTCCGATAAAAAATCCTGTATATATTCAGATACTTTCACTTTTCTTGTTTATCAGGAAAAAACGAAGTGTAAAATGATACTTTTATATAGTAATATTTTATGATCACTAGCACTATAATGATACATGTATTTGGGAAGATATGCCGCGATTGGAAATATGTAAAGAAAATTTTGGAATATGTATGTTTGGCTTAAAAAATTATGTTGATATTAAAACAAATGTCTGCCGTGCATGTAAAATAGAAAACTTTAATAAAATTTTCTCTGAATTGAGCTAAGTTGTTTTTGTGAACCATATAATACACACAACATATAATTAATTGCGTTTCTAAATGCACTAATACAATTCCTAGTTACTTTGTTTCGTTTAGTGTTTTACAGACTCATTCCACTGTCATCCTATGGTTGACAATCGAACTAGAATTTCTATTAATACAGATACACGAATTTTAATCACATCACATCGCTTGTCTGCACATTTCTAGATTACATTCGGAAATTATTCTTCAACGGCGAATCAATGCCTGAAGCCTTTTCTTGTTGCAGCAGATGTCATTCAGTCTACCGGAATAAAATGTGGGTTAGCGGAAATTTTATAGTAAAAGCTATTTACTAGACCTACATACATTTTTCAGACATGAAAAGTCCGTTAGCATGTAAATATAAAGAAATGAATTGCTTGTATGAAACACTCGCAGAGAATGCAAGAATAAGATTCCGCGAAAGATACTGGAAAACTTGAAAGTTAAAACAATCATCATCACTTAACAAAGACCAACAGTGAACGATGAGCGCGAGAGTGATGACGAAGAGGTTGCAAATGTATGATTCATTGCAGGTGTAACCTGTATGAGTAAACATGTTCCATGAAGAATGGTGCCAGAGTCCACTCTACGCTGATAAGGAGAATAGCGCTGGTAAAGTTGCACGTGCATCGAATAGACGGCTGGTTGAAGACTGACAAGGGAATCAGCGGAGAAATTCAAAATCACATGAGAAACAATTATTTCAGTAATGATGTCATTTCACAAACCAGTTGGGTGATCAATTTTCTTTAATTGCATACTAGTTTTGTTCCTTTTTGTTATCACTTTGTATATTTTCCTAGGAAAAAACCATCAAGTAAAGACCGAGAGAATATCACAACATATATTTTGATTTTCTAGAACTATCCAGAATATATTCTTGTCTTTCCCAAATTTTAAAACCCTCAGGATTTTTAAATAACTGCACACGTTAAACTAGAAGCAAATTCAAATAATCGTACTGTAGGAGAGGTTGAAAATGTGACAATTAATATCATAATTAAAATAATCGGGTTTATTAAAATATTTATCAATTTAACGAAAAGTTAATATTTACATGAACTATAACCTCATTATTTTTTTACTATTCAAGGTGTTAAATTACAACATTTTCGGTTGTTCCATATTACAAATGTAATTTTAATAGAATCATTTTTGTTCTGATTTACGTGATAAATATTCACAAGCACAAACAAATATTGGACTTTGCATTATTTCATAATATTCAAGAATTTTGCGGAATATTTCATTAAAATCATCGAGGTGCAAGTGCATTTTCATGGTCGTCATTACACTATTCTTTGGTATTTCTATATAGAATTTCAGTGTTAAATTTAAGGATATCTTTATGAGTAAAAATTATATTCTAATTTCCTTTTCTGAATCTGAAATCTAAGTCAGCGAAACATAATTTGAGCGCTATCTATATAAAAATTGTACTAAGATACCTTTTGAATGCTAGCACTCTGTCTGTATATTTATTAATTACATTTACAGCATTTGTATCATAGCTGAATTGTTTATAATCCCATGAAAAGGCAAAACGTTTACTACTTGTAGATCGCCATCCATTAAGCCGGTACTTTAAGAACGGCAGTCTTTGCCATCACATTTATAATTCCTGTCATTAATTTTGATATTCACTAATTGTATGGGAAAACTGCAGGGAAAATCACTACAGAGCATGTTAGTAGTTTTTGAAACCTGCAGCAAGACCACAATTTTAATTATATATGTTTATATAAATTTAACATATTTTCATATAGAGCGAAATATGTAGCGTAGAGTAAAAAAATTGTCAGATTAATTAGAATGCCAAAAATTCCAGCATCAATAAATCCGACAGTTTGCATTTATTCTTAAGTGCGTAGAAATTAAAACATAAGCAATCTTCACACTATTATTTTGGATTTGCCGAGATGGTTCTAAACATCATAGGACATGGTTTGATTTTACATGCCTGGTATACGCATAGCAATATTATAGGCTGAGACTTGCCAATATGGAGATTTAGCCAGCTGTAACAAAGATTTTGAAATTTTGGAATACATTTGAAAGTGTCAACATAGAATTTATTATTTATTAAAGAAGAATGATTGTTGCGTGAGAATGAATTATAGGTATTCTATTTGGCCTCCTTGGTTTCCCATGTATTGGCCAGTCATCAATGGCGGCATGTACGACATATTGGAAATTACGTCCACTGTCTTGATCAGATCTCTTTTCAGGTTTCCCAAATTGTGGTGTGGAACAAAGCATACCTGAGTCTTTACCCCTTCCAAAGCTTGTAGCCTAGGGCAGCGATGGCCGCGCTGAATCAAATCTGAGTTATACTATACCCGTAAAGCACAGCAGTGAAGGATTGCAATGCTATAGTGTTATGTTATGACAATTCTAGAAAGGAAGCAATGCGAGTAATAAAGGTCTATTTGATTTGCGGTTGGTCATCTATAATATAGGAGACTGAAAGAGCGTCCATAGTAATTGAGTACTGAAACACTTTTGGTTTGTTTCTTGTGTACAATGGTTGAATATTGTTGCAAAATCCGGTGTTTACTTTCAAATACAGTATTATTTAAGGGCATTACTATGACTTTTAGATTTTTCCGATAGTAATTAGCGTTGGTTTTAATGTTAGATCACATAAATGCAATTTGATAACCCTATAATTGGAAACAATTAACCACATCATAGCCTTGGAAGGATTTTGAACTCTATTAACACTTCTGAATCGAGGAGGAATCCTTTTTGTGATCTGGAATAGTTTATAAGTTGACGATTTTTACCTCTACAATGAGACATTTTTCGTTTGTGAAGAATAAGCTCTTGAAATCATTCCTGGTCAATAGGCAGGAGTAACTGATTCATCTCATTTCTTTTGGCCTTGCATTGGGTAGCAAACAGGTATATAGTGGTAAGATTAATATCTTCATTAATAAATAATTTGAGTGATTGTTCATGTTCATTTTCTACATATTGAATGTCTAGCTGGTTATCTTTTTCATAAAACAATTATTTTCATATCCATGTGGTTTTTCTTTGAATGTGGTAATTATAAATGGCCAAGAAAGATCAATTAAAATTCTCTCTCTGCTTTATTTTGAGTTTTTATCCTTTTAATTTGCAATTGATTTCTCTGTATTTAATAATTGTAAAAGATCGTTATATTATTTACAATTTCGCGAACTCCTTAGGTCACAGTAAATCATCTAATAAGCAACATGCTGCAGGAGAGAAGTTAAAAGTTAAGGGTGTAAACACACGAACAAACCTATGCGGTCACATAAGGAAAATCAAAGTATAAACGACAATTAAGAAAAGAAAGACAGAAAACTTATTGGTTTCAGTTGTGCTGTAATAAAAAAAAAAACGCACCCACACCGAGAACGAGACAAATTTACGGTCATGCCTGTTATTATTTAGCGGTTGATTTCAGACGTCTGGCACTGTTGTGACTGTCTCCTTACTTGTTTACAGTTGTTTTCCACAGTGAACCTCACAGGAAATTGGTTTTCCAAACATGCACCACCACAGTCTTTTCGTCCAGCTGCTGACTAAATGTTGCAAGAGTACTACTTTCTAGGCGAGGTTTAACATTCATATATGAACTTGCTAGATAAACTGAAGCCTTTAAAATTTTTATACCAGAATTACGCGTGGTCCTTATTGATGGTCAAATTTGTTAATAAAATGCTACATTATGGCACTAGTTGTATAAGATTGCCTTGAAAAATTACGTCATTAATCTACATATATTCATTGCTTAAATGCTCTTCATGAGCTGAATATTATATTACAATAATATAAGTAAATCACACAATTTGTGTTACTCAAAACAGAATCAAAAATATTTTCTCATTGCAAATTGCTGATAACATAAATAATAAAAGTAATTTGATAATACTACTAACATTTTATAACATATTTGTAACAGTTCTGCACATTCTCTGATACAACCCAACCAATTAATCTGTCATACCCTTTCTGATAAATATCATAAGGTTCATTTGGTATCGGTTTCAATTAGCCTTTTCAACTTTTGCTAAATTTTTTCAAGTAAATCATCTTCCCTAACAGCAATAACAATAGGCAAACGAACCTGGTTCAAAGTAATGAAAAAATAATATAATAAATAGATACATTGACTTTAGAGCAATTCATTAGAAAATCGACCTTCATATATCATATTTTAATAATATTCTTATATAATTCTGGTATACAAAAAATAGGTAACAAAACTCTTCATAGTCTTATAAAATTATTGAATTCTTAAAAATTACGAAAAGCGGTTTGCTCGTTTCTTAAATATTTAATCATGCAATAAATTATGAAATTACAAACAAATATATAATACACTATTCTAATTAAAATAGTGATCTTTTGAGGTCATTACTCTACTATGGGGCCATAGGGGATGGAGAAGTCCGCTCGCGAGATGAGGAGGAGTAGATTAATTGCTTATTTGACTTCTTGGTTGGATGCCCCTTATGCCGGGATCAGGAATGTTTACTTCAGGAAACTTCTGGAATTTTGTGACTCGTTTGAGTCAGAGGGAAGGGAAAGAAATCTATCAGGCTATTTGGAAACACTTGAGTTCTTAGTTGACACCATTTACTCACATTTATTATCAGAATAATGGACTGTTCGTGTAAGCTTGGAAATGTGCCGAAGATTGCAGTTGTCTCCTATATAATGCTTATGGGTGTACAATCTCCGACTGCTCTTTACCTACAGACTTCGCGCACCTTTATTCTGATTGTCTATTCTAGCGCCCACTTATTTCAATTAACTCTTACTGTTCCTTCCTCCGACTCCAAACTTAACTCCTAATCTCGGCTGCTGAATGTAACCTCTTGCTGTTCTAAAGCTCACTGCGCTGTGTCTTACTGCCCTGTGTCTTAATCTCCACATTATATTAGATGTAAAGCTTATTGCATTATTAAGAACCTTCCACCGTGAAATATACATTCACGAAATTTATTGACCTAAGTTCGATTCTCACTGCTTTATTAGTCCTTCCTTAATGTCTATAATTATACAGGCTGGCTCCGATTCGTTCAATTTTGAAATATTCCTATTGGTTGCGTTGGACCAATTTCCTGAAAATACCTCTCACGTTATTGTAATTCCAAAACGGACATTCCTACCATAAATATTCGGAAACTTCTATAATCCGACTACCCCTTTCACTTTTCTGCACCAAATTTACCCACAATGAAATTGCGATAAAACACGTCTCGGCCATAAATAAGAAATATCTATTTGTTTTGCAAAGTCATGTCAGAAACCTGTCCACGTGTCTGAATATTATTGCCATGAGGGGCTATAAAATTGAGCTGTCATCTAAGGATGACATTTGTTCATTTCTGATAAGAATTCTAGCCATATAGTCATTATTGCCGTTACCCTTACCTATTGAAAGAATATGTTTCTCTGCTTTTGTTAAAAAGGCACGTTCTGCGTCTCGATAAATGGTTTTCTTTAACCCCTTTGAAAAGAGAATTATTTCTTCTCAGGAACTAAGCGACCCTTTTCCCCAGGTCAAAACTTAATATTCCCAAGTTTAACGAGCAGACCCATTTGTATATTCACACAAATACACAATGACCCTTTATTAATATTTAGCACAGGTGCTCTCCAATGACTACAATACCTTTAATACAAAATATATACATTTATCAGATCATATTTATATTAAATATTAGCAATGATTATAACCATGTTAGTTTCATCAAAAGTGGCCTTTAATTCCGACTAAAACCAATATACTCAATAGGTTCAATTTCAGCTGAAGGTAACTTGGAACTGGAACTTTAATTGATCGAGAATTGCCTGGCAGTTGGAAACACCCAGTTTACTTATTTTGTTTTAATTCGTTTAAAAGTATGTACAAGCGTCTCATAGGTATACAAGCATATTGAGTGTGGCATAAAGAACCTCTAAGGAGAAAATGGTACACTTGCGTTCAAATTATTTGCAGGGTACATATTTTAAGTGAAGTAACGAAAGGAGGCAGTTTTGGAAAACAGATATTTGACAGTAAGCAGGCCCTGCTGCAACTCAAAGGTAATTTCAGTTTTGCACACCAGAATATTGGGGAATTAATTTGTTACAGGGTAAAGAGAGTTGCTTTATTTAGCGCAACTATAAATGTAAATATTTATACCAACAACTACCAAAAAACACGGGACTGTATTGTTGACATATGACGGGCTGATCGTAGTATTGTCCAAATAGCTATTGGTACAGGCACAGTAGGGGACTGTGTTCATCACTGGATCCAAAGTTTTCAGGAGGAAGAAAAAGAAGATGGACTCGCAACTTTACGGAAATCTGGAAGAACAAAAAAAAAATTACTCCAGACGTAAATGCGAGTTTTTCGTCCCTATGTGCCAATTGCGAGGCACATTGACCTACAAGTGGGGCATTTAACAATGAAAAGACGCCTCCATGCCCCAAGGAAAACAGACTGAAAAAACAGTCCGACAGCCCAATATCAAGCTGATCGTGTACGATTCCCCTGCAGTAACCGCCCAAAGCAGATCAATGAGAAAGTGTTTTCTTATGATTGTAAAATCACCCTGTCGCACCCAAATAAATCACTTTACAACCCAAAAACTCGTAGGGCCTATACGAGAGCGTCGCTTTCTGAGTCTGGAAGTTTCCTGCAGGTTTGAGCTTGTCCAGATGCCAACAAGAATGGGCTTTAAGAAGTATCTTAAATTCTTGGGGAACTGTAACTTACCCAGTATTCGGGCTCTATATCTTACGGAATATATGACTAAAATCATTTATGTACTTAACAGAAGCAATCACACTCCCGTGACTTGTTAAATGCCTGGATCTGACAAGTTAAGTGTTAAAAGTGTTAAAAAGTTTATACAGGCTGATGAAGAATATAAAGCATTTATCTGTGTAATACTTCGTTTGACTGATAAAGGTTAATACATTTCATCAAAACGTATAACATTAGATAAAAAAAAAGTTAGGCGTTCATTTGAAACTCCGCGCTCAAATCACACTGGCATGTCTCTGGACATGGATCTTACAACAATCCCTGGAAGAAGCACGGTCATCATCGATGGATCAAAAGTAGATACCTGGCAATGAGAACGAACGAAGTTTGAATCCTAACCATGCATGAATTGTTCTATATTTTTCAAGTGAAAATAATGTTTGGTATACCCATGACAGCATAACTTCTAATTGCAAAGGCGTATTTTCATCATAAGGCATTTATGCTCATGAAAACAAATCGTTAAACAATCTTCTTTGTTTATAAAGTAAATAAGAAATAAATAAATATTCTTAAATGAAAAACTAAAAAGAAATAAATAAAATGACATGCGCATTTGTTTTTAATTTTTTTACTTTACAGTATATGTTAATGTGGCAAAATTTAGAAAACAAAAAAATATTAATTTACGGATTTGTGTTTGAGCATAAATCACATAAAATTCAAATATACTTTATCCATGAAAATATATTTTTGCAGTATACTAAACATTCGTTTTACTTGCAAAAACTAATGATAAAGGTTCAAGTATAACGAGGATTTGAATCTACCAAGGTAGTTTTATTACTAGGCACTTGCTTTTGTCCACTCAACCATGTAGAATTAACAAAATGTATTTATAAGGTAATACGATTTAATCATTTAATAATATGCGTCTTTTAATGTATATAATTTTATGAAGTGAGCAAGAGGCAAAGATAGAATACGTGTATTAAAGACGAAATATGTATGTATATTTGTAGTTACAGTCTGGAGCCATTCGCAAGGTTAACTTTTGAACAGCACAGGACATTTTCTATTCTAGCCTCTGTTAAAAGTCCTTGAAGTAAACCACGTAAGCTCGCTTTCATCCATGGGAAAGCGACGCTTAAAAAGAGAAATCTCGCAGTATAACGTATCGAACGCAGGGAAGGAAAGAGTAATTTCAACCAAGGAATCGGGTTTTGTATTCTCGTTTGGAGAATCTTCTATCAACAAAATGTTAAGTCAATTAGGGAATGAGGTTTAGGAAGCATCTAGAATACTTTAAAACTAGAATTCTCGCATAGTGACGCGTAATAAAATCATAAAACGCCCAATTTGGAAGCATTTTCATGTCAGTTGAGTTTTGTAGACGCAATCGTTCAGTTCACTTCAGTTCCGTAGTTGTAATCGATCAGTTGATGTTGGTAGACGTAATCGGGAGGAGACTTTGTTCGGAACAGATGATAGAAACAGTTATTAGACACATTAATGGGAACAGATTTGGTAGAATGCGGTGTGAGGTCTCGCTGAATTTCAAACAGTAATAATAAACTTAATGTGGGACAAACATGATAAGGAAAGTTATCAGAATTTTACGGTGTGTGACCGATAAGAGAAAATATCGGGAAAACTTTTGTTCAACCCCTTGAAAGCTGTCCAGGCGTGTCAGGAATTATAGGTGACTGTTAAAATAAACGCTGTGAACTATACAACAACATTATTATATGACAACGTTCTATCCAGTATCCTATCCTCCCCTGTGATCAACTCCAGAAAAGCTCCGTACAATTTGCAGAACCTCTGAGAGGAACACCACTTCTATAGCGGCCGGATATGGTGTTCCAAATATCACCATAGCCGAGGTATCTACCGGGATTCAAAATTCTTCAGCGGGAAATAATCAGAAATAGCCGGAAATAGACAAAGGGCTGGTCCATCTGAAATTAGCCAGCTCAAACAACACATCTCGAGAATCTATATTACATCAACTAATTTTCCCTTGATGTAACTGATTAATTTTCCCTACTACTTATTCATATTTGATTAAAAACATTTTCATTTAAGGCTAACCATCACCACTTATAATGTAATTAAAATCAATTGCCCAATCATAATATGACCGCCGCAAATTGGCTCATCAACTTGACGCTTATCAAATAATAGTATAATTTAACTACCACATCGAAAACACGCCGTAGCCATCAGAGCACCCGTTCCGAACAAGCGCATTTTTGGTTTATGACACAACTTGAGTATGAACTAAAGGCGAAATTAAAACGTGTCTTTTGAACCCAACCTCAGCGAATACTTCCAATGTTTTTTTCAAATCAGTCATCGTTTCTGGCTGTTGCTTTTTTGTCTTAAGGTATGCATGAGTATTCTTTATAAAATTCATGAAATAGCGTGGAACAGAGCAATACGCACAACACGCAAAAGTAACTTCTGAACAATCTTCCGAATCACGTTGAATACATGAAAAATTAAATGCCACAGAATTATATTTTCAAATAGGGAACTTGTGTACAAGTTTTCATGCAACTGGTTTACAATAATATAGGACGATATACTACTGCAATAAGTAGCTATGAATAACAGAGGGAATGTTCATGATAAACACTTGATTTCCCAATTTAAATGTGGGATTATCAGCCAGAGTTCTTAATCTGTTATCCTTCTAGTTTTGTATTGTGTACAGAAGAACACCCAGAGAATGGTTCTGTTGCATTTTATAGCCAAAAACCTTGTACATATCTGAAGAAGTGTATTGGCTTCTATCTGCCAAATGAAGTGTCACACAGATGCATCCTTTTTTTTTTTTTTTTTTTTTTTTTTTTTAATCTTCACGATTGTGAGGTAACTTTCTGTTCAAATTCTTAAATCGAAAATTCATGTTTGAGGAAGCTCTTCTCTGGTGAAAATGTTTGGGCTATCATGGTTAATGAATGGGGCTGCAGAGCGGAAAGAATGAGTAAAAGTATCTTGGTTCAACATGTTCGAGAAGTGAGAAATATGTGCGGACGACCTTACATACAATGTGAATCATTTGTCCCATCCATGCTAAGGAGACTTAATACAGTGCTCGATATAACAACTGGCGAATCGAATACTAAAGAAGCACAGATAAGTACAAGAGATAATGTATTTTTTTTAAAAAATAAGCATTCTATTTTAATGTAACACACTCCATTAATGAACGTTTTCTTTCCGATTTAAATTATACTGAACACAAAACGTACTTTTCAAAAATGTTTGCACTTCATATCTTATGTATGTATGCACTGAGTTAAAATATGCCGTTGGTTTTTATTTAGAGCCTTCAGTTCTAAATATGATATGATTTAGTAACAGTTTGTTAGTAAATCATATATTTATTTTTCAAGAGCAATAAAAATAAAGTTATTAAAATCTGCAATAACGTCTGAACACAATAAATGTTCCCGATATTGTTAAAAGAACACACACTAAATATTTCTATCCTATTTTCCAGCTTATTCGTTATTGGTGTTGGTTATATTCCTGCCGTTTACCGCTTCTTTATATCTTATTGTGTTTATCTTATGAGGTTTCATAAGCAATCTTTACTGGGTTTCCATCTTGATACTTTTACCCCATCTCAGAAATATGAGGGGAGTGCAAAAGGTTTTGGCTATCCATTTTTGGAAACTAATGTCTACAAAAATGTAACTTAACACCGCTGGCAACAATGAGCCTTAGACTATCAAAATACATAAATGCAAATTTAAACTTGCATAGTCATTGTCCTACAATCTATTGAGTTCAGTCCTATGCCAATAGCTAATGAAAAATTATCAATATTTCTAAATAACATTTCAGTTCTACATATGCACATGCTATAAGCTAGGCGAAAGAGCCCCAAATAATCCACTAGGATTTTGTAGCCGTTGATTATGTTGATGTGTGTTGATTTAATACCATTGAAAGATGGATTCGATCATTAGAAGAAAGGCGAGAGACTTTGAAAGACAACCCTCGCTCTGGCCGGCCTCGGGTAGCTGTGAACAAGAGAACAATTCAAAGACTGAGGAACTTGGAGGAAAATTGACATATTACTGTTAAAATGCTAAGCATGAAAGCGGATATCAGTGGTGCTAGCATTGACAGTATACTCCATGAACATTTAAAGGTGCAAACAATCTTGTAAAAAGGGTTCCACATTCCCTAAATAATTAAGAGAAGATCAGAAAGGAATGCGCAAGGAAACGGGCTGAGAATGTTACCACCAAATACTCCTAAACGTTTGACAGATATATGTAATGGTGATGAAAGTTGACTTTATTACTACACCACCCCAAATAATGCCCAGAACTAGATGTGGGTAAATAAGAATGACCAAAGACTAGTTGTTTTTCGACTAATTTTCATTTCCGGAAGCAAATGATCATTGTTTTGTTCAACTATGAAGGAACATTAGTGGATCACTATATGCCAAAAGGAATGACCATAAATGGAGAATACTAAAACACTCATATTTTAGATACTTTGTTTGAAGAACTGAGGCGTCGACGTCCAAAGAAGGGAACTTCAAGACAGTTGCTTTTGCACGACAATGCAACCGCTCACAGAGTAGCTACAAATTTGAGGAAACTGCATAGTCCAGTAGCTTGGCCATTCACTCTACAGCCCTGACCTTGCACCATGCGACTTCTGGCTGTTTCCTGAAGTAAAATCTTGCATTGCTGGAAAACTTTGAAACGAGAGCATGGCCTTGTTCAAGCTATAAATTCAGCTCTGTTGACAATATCTTATTCCGAGTACTGTAGTGCTTTGGAAAAGTGGTGGCACCGTCTACAACTGCGCGCGCGTGCGCGCGCGTGTGTGTGTGTGTGTGGAGAGAGAGATGGGAAGAGATTTTGAAGGGCTGTCAGGGTAAGTTTTCTAATTCAGTTCTTAGTTAGGACTTCAAGGTGATACTTGCAAAACTTTTTGAAACCCCCTCATATCTTCATGGAAACTTTCTTCATGTTCATCACTGGCTTGTTCACGGTTTGGAGGGAAAAAGTTCAAATGAGAATGCAGAGTGAATTTTGGGAGACATTGCAGCCAAAATTTCTATAGAATTCTAGGAACTTGTCTATTAACTGTTCGTAGTTTTTTGCTCCAGTATTACCTAAGAACTTTATTTATTTTATTTTTATTCTCAAATACTTACATCCTGATATCTTGTTACTACATCAGGACGTAATACTGCAGCTTTTATTTATTTATTCCCCTTATATTTTCAATACAATTTAAATTACAATTTAAATTATACAGATTTTAAGATCTACACTAAAAAAGAAAAAACTAAACAAAATTAAAACTCAATGAACTATACCGGTGCTGAATCCAGCACTACGGCTTTTTAGTATCATTTATGATTGCATCTACAATTGCAACTGGTATCCAGTAGCAATGATTACATTTTACCTTTAAACTTTATTAATTTACAATTATTATCCTATGTAATATATATGTCTTCATTTCTATTAGCGCTCGGTATCCAGGCTGCTCCCTACTGGAAGACCTGGCATCAGAACCTGGACATCAATGGAGTAGCTGCCGGTCTCAAGCAGCAACTTTACTGGAGCTATGGTGTGCTGACAGTGCAGTTTCTCGCTCTTCTTTCCTTCTCTTGATTACCGTCTACTTCTTCCTACTTCCTTTCCGCCCGAGAACTATCATTTTCCTTTCTTCTATCTAATCTGCTCTCTTCTTATGATTCGAATTGGGTGTTATCTTCTTCTAATTCTAGTTGCAAATATCATTCTTGCCTTTTCCTGATTCTCTCGGATCTTCTAGGGGAATATACCATTTCTGGCCTGATTTTTTCTCTTGTTTGTTTTTTGAAATTTTTATACTCTTCTGGCATTTTGCATGCTATTTTGTTATCTCTTTCAATTCCCTAAAATCATCTTCGTTTCTCATGATGTTCCAAATGCACTTCTCTGCAAGTAGTCGTCTTTCCTCTGCTACAATTGACTGGTATTTAGGGCATTCAAATGAGACAAGTTCCGGTGTATCGATGACGTTACAATCCGTACATTATTTGCTTGTAAATTAAATCTTTGTAAATATGAGCAATATGGACCATGGCCTGTTACTTAATGCACTAAACCCTTATTGGTATGAATATGCTTAAATTGCAATCTTTCCTTTATGGATGGGAATATTTCATGTACTCTTCTGCCTTCTTTTATTTCATCCCATTCTCGTTGTTTGTAATAAGGAATCTTTAACTTCTTTTTTATTCCCACACTTTTTACCAACAATGTTCATTATTTTTTAATTACTTTGTTTTTTAAGCCAATAAGAGGCTGATCTTAATCGAACTAAATAATCAATTGGCCATATACCCATTATTACTAATAGTCCCATTGTTGGAGAAGTGGAAAATGCCCCTGTGCATCTCAATAAAATTTTTCTTTGGGAGCTCCTTAAAGTACGTATAAAATGTACCTCACGTGCCTTTTCCCCCCAAACTCCTCCTCCATAGTTTATTTTGGCTGCAAAAATGCTATTATGATAGATTTTTATTCCGTTAGCATGTATATTGAAATATCTTTGTCCAATATTGCCCAACTTAAACATAACTTTTTCTTCTCTACTTCTTGTGTTTTCTACGTGTGTCTTAAAATTTAGTTTTTCATCCGAAAAATACCTAAATATTTATTTACTGCTTGTCAAGTCATCTGCATATGCTATAATACTTTTATACTGTTTAATTCTTCTATTTTTTCTATTAGAGATTCCAAAAATATGTCGCATAATATCGGCCCTAATATTGATCCCTGCGGATGTCCTTTGGTAATTTCCTTTGTAATAATCTGGTTTGCACACTTTACATACACTTTTCTATTTTTACAATAATCTATTAACAAATTACTAGATACATTTTGGATATTTCTTTTTCCTTAAAATTTGAAACAGTGCTGGCCACCATAAATTTATCAAACGCTCCCGCAATATCTAAAAATATTGCTATTGCGTATTTTTATTAGTTGTTGTTGTTGTTTTTTTTTTTTTGCAGTTTCTATTGCCTCGATAATGGCATCCTCTGTAGACTTGCCTTTTCTAAATGCAAATTGTTTACTGGTCATACCAATCATTGATCTACATTCTTCTATTCTTTTGCTCAAAAGTTTTTCTTGGATTTTGCCCAAAACATTTAATAAGCATATAGGCCTATAGGATTTCGGTTGTGTGGGATCTTTGTCAGCCCCTTTGTTTAAAATGATCACATTCGCTTCCTTCCAGCAGTAAGGCACTCTTCCCTACCATAGACAGTTATTAAACAATTGACACAGGTACGGGGTAATATGATCTTCCAACTGTTACAGCACTTCCGACTTTATTTCATCCGGTCCTGGTGATTTGTTCTTCTTCAATTCTTTTATAGTTTTTCTTATTTCAACTTCATGAAAAGGGTAAACCACATGAAATGAAACAGTGTGAAAGTGTAAAGGAAAAAGAATAATGTTATGGGAATATAAGGAGGGCGAAGAGCAGGCAAAGTAGCGAGGAGGGGATAATAAGAGTTGGAAAGGGAAAAGAATGCAAAAATGACCAGAAAGGAGTCAGAAGAAGGTAAGAAAAAAGGAAGGACAGTGTAAAGGAGTGATATAGGAAAACGTGAGTAGGCAGAAAAGAAGAAGAAGAAGCAAGAAATTATGAAAACAGGAATACAGAATAGGAAAATAAAAAGAGGAGATGGAATGAAAAGAGAAATAAATGAGAGTAGATAAAACGAGAAGAGAATAACCAAGGAAGAAAACTATATGAAGTGTATAGAACAAAAAGAGAAAAGAAGTGAAGGCAGCAGAAATAAAAAATACAGGACAAGAGAAGAAAAATATAAGAAAAAAGAAGAGAAGGCAAGGATAGAAAAAATAATTGATATAAAATAAAAGAGCAAAATTAAAAACTACAAAAGAGCAGAGAGAATATAGTCTTCTTATAATGTCACAGTTTCCGTCACCTAAACGCAATGCTCTCTTAATGATTATACTTAGTTTTGTATTGCCATCTCTTCTTAGCACATCATACACCTAATACAATTAATCACAGCATCGTGAGAAAATGTAGTGTTCGCTACCCTTCCTTTTCAGAGCTAGTCCACACAACAGATTTATGGATGACGTCTGGGCAAATGTATTGCCAAACCCGACTATGGTGAAAATATTACGAGAAAACTAAGAATAAAGGAGCTTATCTGGACGGACGGCAGAGAACGTTTTTAAAACGGAATGCTTTTTCAACAAATGCTACAATGAAGTTCGGAACTGATTCTTTCGTCGTAAGCATTAATGCTCTATTTCTGTACATATGTAGTAGCCCCTAACACGAATATAATTTAGAAATGTCCGGCACCATCTTATAGAATGTATTTTATTGAGCTAAGGGAAATGGTGCCCTGGAGTTGAATTCTTTGTATGTCTTTAGGATGATATATAGCAAATGCAGATGCTTTCGCGGTACTTCCGCACTCAACATCACCATCATCAGTTTACCAAAGCCAGGAATTCAATCCGGGTCCTCCCAGACAGACAATTCAATGCTTGATCTTCTGCAATGGATATGAGTATTCAGTCAGGTGAACAAGATCCACTGTATTATAAAGTTGAGAGAAATGTTTACGTTTTGGGACGTGTTCTAAAGGGATTTTTCTTAACCAAATTGTGCAATATCTAACCCTTACTCTCTGCATAAAAAATTAATATACAAGTTTATGCCTGCAATTTCCAGCGCACATTTATCTTAGCTGCGCATCAGTTTTGTATGTCTTAATAATATAATATGGCCGCCTTCGCTTTTAGCCGTTTTCACATGGTTTCTTTCAAGTCACTGCTATCGTTGTCAAAGCACCTGCCGTCAGGAAATGCACAAGCCGAGAGATTTGGTGAGCAAAGCGCTTCACGCCTACGCGTGGTCCTTAATTCTGCTATCTACATCATAACCCATTCCCTAGCCATGCCAGTACGTAGAGCATTGTTCAGGCATTCACGATAAATTGCATTAAATTAAATTAATTAAGCTTTCTATGGTCAACTCAACGACCTCAAACACCTAAACATGCAGTGACAAATGAGGTTCATTGTTTCCAAACGCAATTAAGCCCTTTTAGGACAAAATTGACATTAATGCGATTTCTTACTTTTAACGATCGTTTGCATGACACTACAGAAAGTATGTCTTCCCATGTAAAATGCACCTCATGCGAAATGCATTCCAAAAAATAATTTACGGCGCTTTATTTTAAAATTACATGTACGTTAGGGAATATAACAAAGCAAAATAAATTATTGCTAATTTATATAAAGCAAAGCACTTTGTGTCTTCAAATATGTAGCGCAAAGTCTGTGCAATGTTATTAAGACAACGTTTTTGTTGCATAGATGGCTTCTAATTGCTACTGGTTTTCTTTTTAACTTCCAATTTGTTGTTACAAGTGTGATACTTTTCTCCGATGGGTGTAGTGAACAAAATCTAAACTGTTACGTTGTACATGCCCTTGTATTAGTTGCTTCTAAACTACTGTCCAAATATGAAAAATATTTCAATCATGTTTGCATTTGGGCCCATTCTCTTCTTATTCCAAAAAGGATGTTTGCAGTTAAAAAGATTTCCATAATCTTTTTGAAATAACAGCATACGAAGAATATCATGATATTTACAGAAAAACAGAATCAGTTCATATCATGGGAATGATTGGATGACACGAGATTTCATAATTTTGACTAATTTACCAAAACCGTAACATTGGAAATTTGAACAGGATAATATTAATGAAACAAGAAAAGACAGCAAAGATTAAGGTTTTAGTTAAAATGAAGCCTAATGAAGATAAAATTGAAGCCTAATGAAGATAATATTGAATTATCTACCTAAAACATACAAATCACTCTTGAAATGACGGCCACGGGTGATCGTTAAGGGGCGGACTCGTGAGCGGGAGGTCTGGGGTTCGAATCCCGCCAGGACCATCCTCCCTGAATGAGGTTTTTTCAGGTTTTCCTCAGTCCTCATAAATGGCAAATGCCGGGGAAGTACACTAAACTTAGGCCTAGAATATTTCTTTCCTTAAAAAAATCATTTCCCAATATAGCATTTTATCTCATGTATCAACAGTGTCCACCGCCTGTGGTGTCTCAGTAGTAAAAATGAGCGTTAAAGACTATTGAAAAAAAAAACTCTTGAAAGGGAGATATTCCATGAAAAATAATATTCATCCACATGCTTTTATATTTTGATATTTTCGTGCGTCAAAAGAGAGGAGATGTCGTAGATAACTTGCTGAAGCAGAAATTTGATGAAATTGGAAGAGGCTATATCCACTGAAGTTCTATGGAGATATCGTTGATCAGGCGGTAGAAGAAAATTGTGTTAAATATAATGAGTATGTAACATGTAAATACCTTAAAAGGAAGGAGGATTGAGTTCAGATCTTGTTAAGATCATGAATTTAGGGGAAAAAGCAAAATGTAACAATTTAAGTACACGCAATTAACTCATAAAATAAACCCTTAAAAAGATTGATGATTTACAAACAATGTTAAATCTATATGTTTGGTGCAAAAACCTACTTACCCAAATTTTTTGGGGGGGATAGTGGTGGGGTTTACAAATGATTTGTTTTTTTGTTTATAGCTTTATAAGAACTCGATATGTAAATGTTACGCTTTCAGTTTTTCTTGTTTCTCGTTTGTTTGCTCGCTGTGCCTTTTTCTGTACTCTTGAAAAGTTTGTGTTTTTAAACGGACTGCTTTAGAAAGGACTGGAAACGTAATACATGTTTTTATAAAACAGTTATAGTGCCTTGATGAAGAACTGAGCTACACATTGCACATGTGTTCGGCAATGCGGAAACTGTTATACAGATGGTAATTAAGTCCTAAATATGTCTCGTTACATACAGGTACAGATGGTAGTGTGACCTAACCACATACTATACCTTAGATTACTATTTACAGACCCGGTAGTGGAATTTAAATTTTTAAGGTACTACTTTCAAACTAATTCTGATCATGGACTTAATTGATTTTTTCAACTCAAAGGAAAAAATCCAGAACAACCTTACCCAAACTTCAGGCATAATTGAATCCAAGTAGATGAGAAGGCAATATTCAATCATATTATATACAAGAATTTTAAACCAAAGCCAATAGAAAGGAAGACAGGAAAATATAAGTTGTATAAAGCAGTCCCAATGATGCATAAAACGTAAATAATACCATTTTACCTATCTTCAAGATCATTCAAGAGGAAATAAATGTGCATATGTTCACCATTGAATGGAGCAGAATTCCTATATTTACACCATTTCCCCAAATGGCAGGAGTCGGAGATATTAAATAAAGTTCCTTCAGGAAAACCAATTTCCGAATGGACTTGACCTCTGAAAACGTAGTACGTGGTCTCTATCCCCCCGTGACTAGGCGATGCTCTCTAACTCCTTCTTTCCTCTCAGAAAATTAAACTCCCGGCTTGGAAGTAAATCAGTTTAGACCATAGCTTTTACTTCCTCAGTAAAATGCTGGACGTGCCTCTTACAATGATCAGTGAAAGGGCGTAAAAACGAAAAGCAAACGAAGGAATGCGCATTCTTTTATTTGACTGAGAGAAAATTCCTGGCGTGAATTTAATGGAGAGGAAGTTCTTTAATTCATAGACAGCTATCTGGGGAGGTTTTTAGCTTCAAATTGATAAAAGGAACAATGCGTCTATACTGTTAACTTTTTATTTACATCAATGTCCTTCCTGCAGATTAAACTGATAATCCTTACGTAATGTTCATTTGTTTAACTCTAATATTTTATAACAACGTACGAAAGTCTTCGAGTATATGAATTAAATTGGTCAAACATAACGCTAGTGAGTGGGAAACCATTGGGGAAGGAAAATGTGTGTGAATAATATATCACAGTAGAGAAAGGTTCATTACACATACAGTTTTTAGAAAATCGGCGGAAAAAAGTTTAATGTTTCTTTGTGAATGCACTGTGATATATTTACATTAATATATGAGATACTAATGAGCCACTGTGTCATATTTTCAACAACATATAGGTAATCCATTTTTCTTTTTCCTGCAATAACTAATTATTTTTCTTGGATTTAAGTTATTTTTTCAGTCAATTAAAAATGAATATTCTAAACATTCGAATTAAACGATTGAATTATTAAATGAACACAAGAAATGAATTTCGTAAATAAAACTCGAATAATAGTTGAAATTTTGTAGCTGAAGTAAGTCCTGGAAATGTGATAAAAATAATTGTACACTAATATGTTCAATATATTAAAATCAAGTAAAATTAAAAGCAGAATTTTTCAATGAGCACATACATTAATAATAACTTTATATATAATAAGCATATATACTGCTGCTCATCAAAATTGTAACGCCCGCAAGAGACGCGTTAATTCAACAATCACATTTCTTCATAAGAATCGAGTATATCTAGTCGAAAATACGACAGCAATATCACCTGGTGTCTGAATTTGATCAAGGGAGAATTGTGGCATACCGAGAGTGCGGGATGTCATTCGGAGAAATCGGTGCTTGTGTTGGACGAAATGCGCGAAACGAATATATCAGAGGATCGAGGCAGAACAAACATACATATGTGAAGGATCCCATCGACCCCGTCAAACAACCGAACGTGAAGACAAATATCGTTTTCGCATGACAATTATGAACAAGCACACTGCTGTAATTTTAATGGCCAGTAGTGTAGTTTCATATTTTGTGCAAATTAACACCAAACTTTCTCAGAATAAAGGATTGTTCAAGTTTTGCATTGTCCTGTACTCTCACATCCGTTGGTCACTGAAAAGTACTATTTTCGCCCCATTAAACTAGTTCTTCTTGAACATGCTATTATAAACACAATTTAAGAATTGTCAAAGTCACTGCAGAAACGTACTGACGTGAAACTGTAGCTAATCAAATCGCTACACCGCCATACTTAATACAGGGTCTCGAAGTTGCCGCTGTGGAGGTGTTATGTCCTCTATCACTTGCGCGGGCGCAAAACGGTTTGCTTTAATAGCTTTGATAGATAAAGCCTTACTTTTCTGTTCACGGCAGCGCAAATCCCATATTTTGACCCTAATTATTGTCAACATTCTAGAACACATTGTTTAAACGAATTGCTCTCTTTCTTGCTACTATTCAGTATGGCGAATCTGGTGTCACCTTTTAAACCAATGTGTCGTAAGTTTGAATATTTTAAAACCACCCGCACTACCTATCTATATTATAGTGACATATTAAGGGAAAGAAAGAAGAGAGGAATAATAGAAATTAATTGAAGAAAAAATAGGGTGAAAAAATTAATGCAAAATGCACAACACTGACAACTTTACTAATTAATTAATGCGAAAGCAATAATGAAGCGATTCTATTAACTGTACTATAATAGGTAGAAGTGCAAATATTTAATTTTCTTCTGTAAGCTCGTTTTTATTCATTGGTGAAATGCATAATCGAGGTTTTTATCATGTCTCTTTATTATTTATTTCTTTTTCTTCCTTGGTTTTTCTTTCTTCTTTGAATATGTCGCTAGTAGCTGGAAGAAGTAGTACGGGTGGTTTTAAAGTCGGGAAATGAAATTATTCGCGGATATTGAAAAAATGAATAACTTGCAACACATTAAACTATTAAACAGATTGTCAACTGGAGATGAGCATGCAAAAATTTATTTTTAGAAAACGAAAGAATTGACTATTTAAGCATGTGTTATTGGAAAAATCGAGGAATGTAAGAAAATGTGTACTTTCACAATACTACAGCTAGACATCACCTATTGCTTTATCTCCCAATGGGAGCATTGGGTTAAAAATAGTTTCAAAAACTAAAATTATTACTTATGCTCTCTGCTCTAATTATAGTAACACGTGGTTATTTAGAAGTGTATGGATGGGTGTAAAATAACAAGTATCTTTGAAAAGTCAGGTGAGTGAATAAAAATATCGAAAACAAAATCGAAATTTTAAATATTGGTATTGCTGATTCGCTTGTGACATATGAAATTAATTTAAATTTTAATAAATTTTGCCATTTGTTGATTCCAACCAGTGCTCAGAGTTGTGACCTATAATGGCAAGCTAATGACCATGTCTAAAAATAAATTTATTACATCATTTCTCAGCTTTTGGATTTAATATTTTGTGTTTTTTTCAAATGTTCGGTTTTTAACCTGAAATATGTAGTCAGCCTAGCTAAGGAAGCAACATTTTCGGTCAAGAGTAGTAGTAACAGTACTAATAGTAGTAGTAGTAATGAAATTTTCCTGTAGCAGTTTTTAAGTACACACACTTCCGTATAAATGTCAAACGGACCTTACGGTCCTACATGCTAATATGGTCCTTGTAGGAATCAAAATACACACACATATATATAGTGTGTGTGTGTGTGTGTGTCATACGTGTTCTATCAGTAATTTTATATACATATATACAGAAATGAATAAAATTCTTACCCCTAAGACCCCTCCCCTTTACTCCACCTGCTACCCTACTCCCCTCTCTTCTCCATAACCATTACCTTTCTTTGTCAAGTCTTTGCTGGAAATATTCCCGATTTGTATGCGCATTTCTCGTGCACCAACACTTTCCGGCAGATATTCAAATTTATGTTAGAATTAAAAATTGTGGTCGTAAATGCTCATTTTTCTTATAATCTCTCTTTCCCTGCATTCTGCCAGAATGTGCCTCAAGGGTATCGCTTCATTCCTAAGTAAGAGAAATGTGGGGGTAGCTCAGCATCTTATGGCCGCCACTGTATTTTGACCATTTGACCATTTTGATATTCCTTCGAGTGTGCCACATAATATAGTATATTTACATCTCCTTTATTATTAATGATATATTAAACGTAATTTATCCGAATGGGTTTGAGCGGTTGGAAAATATAGAACTGCACAAAAAACTGGAGATTATTCACAATTTTTTTTCTATTTATTTAAGTCATTGGCTGTATTTCGAGCTCTCAGGTTCTAAAGTTATCATGAGTGAAGAAAAATCCATGAAATGTTGAGATGCTGAAGCAACCTGCTTTCATCTTCTTGTCGCTTGAATGGGTTGTCTTTTCGCGAACTCTCTTTAAAAAACTTCATATATTGAGACGAGCATCACAAAATATTTTCCTTGACTCTATTCCTACTTAGTGGTTTTATCTTACAAAACTTTTGTAACAGTTATAACGAAACACATTCGCTTCATTAATAATAACAGGAGTTAGAAATCAAAAACGGATATAGCAAAATTCGACCCTCATCTAGATCTATGTAACCCATGCCTTCATTAGAAACAAAATGAAATTCTATTACCACCTTATAAGGTATAAATGTGATTTACAATAGAAAGTATTGACTTCCTGTTACATGAAGATTTCACATGTAACAAAAACTCAGATCCCTTGGCATTTTGACCGCCACGGTTGGCCGAGGTCGTTAAGACACGGACTCGTGAGCGGGAGGTCTGGGGTTCGAATCCCGCCAGGACCGTCCTCCCTGACCAAGGTTTTTTCCCAAGTTTTCCTCAGTCCTCATAAAAGGCAAATGCCGGGGAGGTACCCTAAACTTAGACCTGGAACAATTCCTTCCTTAAAAATAAATCCTTTCCTAATATATCATTTCATCTCAAGTATCATTAGGTCCATCGCCTGTGGTGCCTCTGTAGCAAAATCGGGCATTAAACACTATTCATTCATTCATTCATTGGCAATTGAAGCAGGAAATGTGGTCACAAAATTTCCTATTTATATATTATTGCTTTTGATAATCAGGAGTATCAATATTAATATTAAAAGGAGGACTCCAATATTATATAGATTATTGTATGTATGGAGATATGTTTTTTTGATAGTAATTAATATTCAAGTTATCTTTCTATACTACCATGATTTACAGTGCATATATGTATTTGTTATGTTTTTGTAAAAGGAATAGGAATGCTGAGCTTCTGCTAGATAAAGGCCGCTTTACCTGGGAAGAGGGTTCTTTGTTAAACATTACTCTTTCAAAACACTTAGAACACACTCGCCGGTTCCAAGGCGCCAGATGTCATTACATGACTGCGAATATGCATTGAATTGATAACTGTACCTGCCGTCAAAAGGAAATACCGTATACAGAAACAGGTGTTTTCCCAGAAACCAAGATATTAGGTGTTTCAAAGGGAAGCCACATATATTGCAGAAGCGTGCTTTATCGCAAGAATCTAGTGAAGTAGATGTCTCTTTTTGCCGTAGTGTGGGAAAAGAAGATGTTTCCTGGTAAAACCCAGAAACTTCAACCAATCAACATATTTAAAAATTCTGACGAATAAAAGCAAACTTGATATAAACCATGTACTTGTGTGATCCAGTAATATTCTAGAAGGAACCAAATTCAATAATATTTAAAGGAATTAAGTTTTCGCGACGGAGTAGCGAGTTCGCATAAGAGATTTAATATTAACTATAAGAAATTAAGTTTTTAGGCATTCGCGAGAGGAAGCAATCGTAACAGTAACAGTAAGAGTGATGACAGAATAACAGCAATAACGGTAGTACCAAGAGTGACAATTAGTCTGAATCTGCATTATTCAGTGTCATTGCAAGATAGTTAAATCGTTGCGAAGTGTCAAAGTAAATCGTTCGATTAGTGAGAGTCAGCCAGGCAGTGCAAGCGTAATAGTAAGAATAGTCACATTGTGTTAAAGTGAATAACTACACGAGTGAATACAGCGAATTATAATCCGCAGAAGAGCAGCATGTTCCAAAATCTTTCAAGTTGTCAAATAAATTAAATGTCCAACCAGAGCCGAACATCATTATTACACTGAACAGTGCCCTTCCTCCCTAATGACATTACGCCATTTAAAAGAGAACAAAAATTTCCCTGAGATCCCTATCCTCTGCATTGGAGCCAGAGAGTTAGGAAGTATCGAATTCATGACTCCAAGAGCCGAGACAAGACAAGAAGAGCATTTAATTGTCAGATGAAATAAAAATTAATAAATCATCCATCCAATATCAAAAATAACCTACCCACAATAATTCCGGTTCAAAAATTTTGCTCTATTTCTTTGATAGCTCTTGGCTCACCACTTTGCATTATATTAAATAAATGGTAGCCAGTATTAAAAGTTTGTTTTTAATTTTTGGCACCAAATTCACAACTGGCATCTACTTCCACCAAGTTGACAATTTCCTACATTCATACGTAATATGGAACTAGGACGTGCTTATTTGAAAAAAAATGTTGTTCATAAACTGCTAATCAGGTAAATGTATGGTTTGTCAACTTAAGAGGACTTTTTCAGCAATAAATATATACTCCCAAGAATACCTACAAATCACATTATCATGAATTGAATTGACATTATTTGCTTTCTAAGCCCACATTTAAATGTTTGCCTAGCATACGAGGGCGGATTGGCAAGTGTTACAAATTTCAATGAATTGGCAGAACATTCGTTTAAGCGGTATGGCTGTTGGTAAGCAGGATTCATGAAACGGTTTTGTTCAAATTTTCTAACAGATGCATGCGCAGATCTTTTATGGCACCTATCTTAAGTGATCGATGTAACAAGTGTTCATAGAAATGGATAAAGAGAGTATCATATAGTGATAAAACATTATTATTTAAGAAATTGAAATTCAGCCCAGATACAAACTGAGCGAAAGGAAGTTGATGGGGACTTAGTACTAGCACCCAAGACCATTTATACTGGTTAAATTAATTTAAACGTGGCCGTACGAACACTGCAGATACTGCACGTTCTAGACGCCCGATTGAGGTATCCTCTGAGGAAATGGTCGATAAGTCATGGTATCGTATTATAGTCATAGATGACAAGCGAGTTAAAATTTGTGAGATTGCTGAGCTGGTAGGGATCTCATATGAACGGATGCATAATATCTTGCATGAATTTCTGCATATGAAGGAGCTGTGTGTGCATTGGGTGTCGGGTTACTTGGCTCCAAACCAAAAACGCTCGAGGAAGGACATTTCAAAATCGTGCTTGGAAAATTTGCAACACAATCCGAATAGATTCTGTCATTGTTTCTCGACTGTAGACGAAACTTGGATCCATCACTGCACCTCGGAAACTAAACGGCAGTCAAAAGTGAGTTGACGAAAGTGAAAGTGCATCGGAAAAAGCTAAAACCATTTTGTAGGCGGGAAATGTGATGGCAACATTTTTTGGGACTCATTGGGTATATTCATGACTGGCTATTTGGAAAAGAGTAAAAAATGACCCGAAGTTATTTTTCAACTTTGTTGTATGGTTTGCATAATGAGCAGAAGTTATCAAGATTGACACACAAAAAGTGCGCCTCCACCAAAACAATGCACCCGTGCACATATCGGCCGTTGTGTTGGCAAAAGCGCAAGACCTGGGCTTCGAAATAATTCCCCACCTACTCTGTTTCCCAGATTTGGCCCCTTGTGAATTTTTCTGTTCCCTAATCTCAAAAATTGACTTGGGGGATAAGAAACGTTCGAAGGATGAAGAGGTTATCTCTGCTGTAAACGAGTACTATGCACAATTCGAAAGGGTTTTTATAAGAAAATAAAAAAATTAATCTCAATGGAGCAAATGCATTGGGTTCAAAGATTATGTTGAGAAATATATTTTGTTTTTGAATAAAGGTAGTTATTAACTATGCTTTTTTTTACCAGATTTGTCAATCCGCTCTCATAAATAGATTTCGTTCTATGCTTCTTATCTTTTCAACTTCAAATATGCTTAGAAATGCCTGTCTACAAATGTGTAGTTGATCTTCTTCTGTCTCATAATGTATTTGATGAAAGTCATGTATCAATTTTCTCCTTCACAATGTCTAGTCTCTGTACACTATGAGAAACTTACATGCCTCGATGTCTTATTTATAATCAGTATTATCAACAAGGAGTCGGCTGGGAGTTGACTGCCTTTTGATTATCGAATAAAAATGTGTTTTAGCATTTTCAGAATTTCTTTACTACTTTTTCTTGACAGGTAGCGTGCCCTAATCTCTTTACTTTGCCTGCTTTCGTTACAAATTACTTTAGTATTGCACAGGTTGACTAGCAGACAAACGCTTTTTTGCTATGAACTGGTCCGTATTCGCTTTAAAGTGAACAGTTTTGATTCCGGAATCACATATATCCAAATAAATTAAGAAATTACAACGGTAAAAGATTTGACTCTATATAATATCTCCAAAACCATTAGTTACTTTTTACGCTACTGCGTTGTGCTTCTTCAAACCAGCAGCTTTCATTCAGAATACTCGTATGTATGCAGTCACTCACTGCTGAGAGTAGAATATGAAAGAAATAAGTATAAAAAGCTGAACTTATAAACAAACCGGAAGTAAAAATTTTCTAAAATTTGAGCAACAAAGTAATGTTTGAAAGTCTGGAAGAGATAGCAATAGGCTTACCAGTTTTGTTGTTAGTTGCCCTAATGACATAATGTTAGTTAAACTTGGAGATGCTTCTTGTGTTGCACATGAATAACGGCATTCTACCCAACAAAATAAAATTCTGATATGTTACTCTTAAGTTTAAGATTAGTTACTTTTTTATTTTATATATTATTATGAGTTTATACGTTTGAGAGTTGGGAACCATATGGGAAACTAGGTGGTATTTTGAACGATTTCTTTCCAAGTACAAACGCTACAACTATATATTGACTGTGAAAATGTTTGCTGCCATGTGTGGACTCTTCGACCTGTCAAAACACAATTCCCATTCGACTAACAGGGCACAAACACTTGCCGTCGGTGTCTAGTGGAAGAACAAAAAGAAGCCACTATATGTCTACTTTCATGATACCATTAACATTTGCTGGTTAATACAGGCTCCAGACAAAGTCAAGAAACTTCTTGCATTAATCAGGGCATGCTCTCACCTTTTCTGGCTACTCCTCTGCTTTCTCTTCTCTCTTGTCTGTCATTTTTCTTTAATGTTTCTATCTTATTGAATTTATGATAAATTAATATTATTAAATGACATTACTTATTAGTTGAAAACCTATTATAATGCTACAATATGGAGTATTTCAATATTCAAACTACCCTCTGTTAGAACAACTTGAAGTATCCATGTCATATTGCCAATGCTTCTTAGTTCCATTCAGTCTAATGATATCGACAGATAAATGATGAGTGCAAAATACAGCACAAAAGAGTGGTAAATTTTCATGCAATTTATTTCAATCTAATTTAATGATATCCACATATTAATGATGAGTGTAAAATATAGCACAAAAGAAGAAATAATATTTTTAGTAATTTATTTGTTTTGGTCTCACTTACACAGCAGACAGATATTAGCAATAGACACCGCCACACACCGTTCTATTAAGTATATTTTGTTTTAGACGCTGTATGGCTTGTCTCGCATTAACAGTGATTTTTTGCAGTAATGAATAAGTAAGCACTTTTGCCATATTTCAGAAGTATGCAACTAATTTTAGCACTGACCATGCTACTTTTATTTTTATATTATTTATAACAATTTGTGTATTTGTATACTTATTCCGCATTGTCAATCACTGAAAATAGTTTGAATGCAGGCCTTGAGCGGTGTGGATGCAGTGATCGTCCCACCTCAGAGAATCATGTCCAAGGGTGAATTCACTCTAGACTTGATATGCTAAGTATGCGAGGGAACTTCCTGTTATTGCACCACGACAAAATTTTCGTCATTCATATTTTGAAGTTTTGATTTTTCTTCTTTCTACATCTTTTTAATTGATGTTAACAAAGGCATTTCTCAAAATTTATATTGATTTTGATTTAAATGTTCATCACTTGATCTTATGTCACTAGGAATATGAATAATAGCTGGAAATTAATTTCAAGAGTAATAGTTTTGAATTCAGAATTAAAAATATTTAAGTGTATTTTTTTCATGTTGCTTAACGCCCGTTTTTACTGCTGAGGCACCACAGGTGGTGAATACTGGTGAAACATGAAATGAAATGATATAATGGGACAGGATTACTTTTTTTAAGGAAGGAAACGTTCCAGGCCTAAGTTTAGGGTCCCTCCCCGGCATTTGCCAGTTATGAAGACTGAGGAAAACCTGGAAAAACCTCATTCAGGGAGAACGATCCTGGCGGGATTGGAACCCCAGACCTCCCGCCCACGAGTCCGCGCCTTAACGACCTCGGCCACCCGTGGCGGGTTTTTTAAGTGTATGAGGTTAAAAGAGAGAGAGTTAATTTTCTCATATTAAAACAATAATTACACAAAATATCTATATGTCTTCGCGCTGATGATTTTAAAATGAGAATTGTTTCCAGAATTATGTAAATATACGTTATTGAGTAGTGCTAAACGCCCGTTTTAACTTCTAGGGTACCACAGGCATTAAACACTGATGCTACACAAGATGATATTATAATTTGGAGACATTTTTAAGGAAAGAAGCGCTCCAGGCATAACTTTAGGGTACCTCCCCGGCATTTGTCATTTATGAGGACTGGGGAAATCCTGGAAATAACTCAGCCGAACCCCAGACGGCTCACTCACGAGTGCGTGACTTAACGACCTCGGCCAACCTTGGCGGTTAATATGTTGGATTCAGTTCTCTTGAACCATATCTAACCTCTGCTGCCTGTATGCGTACTTTTTTGTATAGCATGTTACTGAATTAGATAGCAATGACTTTAGAGATTTGAACGGGTATTCAAGTATCTCCTCTGACACCTCACCCGATATAAAGGTATATTTTTAGTGAATAATGTAATTAAAATAGGACTTTGTACCAGCAGGTCAAAGTGAAAATAAGTCTACTATTAGTAAAGGTGTAGTGGAAAGACAGATAAAAGGATTTGTGTATCTGCGATGTATTATATTTGAAACAATTGTAAAAAGTAATCAAAGGGCGAAAGCATTAAATAAATTATACAAACGAGAGCATAAAACAGCGCATTCTTTGTAAATTTGTACTTTTGTAAAACAGCAAGTGAGCAAATCATGTCATTTTATAAGGATATGGAATGTCATAGCAATACAAAAGATTTTGTCTTGGCAATAACTCTAATACTGTATGTACTAATCGAATCAAAAATTAACCATTGTTGGAAGTTCTTTGGAAACCGTACTGGAAGCCTACCGATAGCAAATTTTTCCATTTTTTACGCAGTAGAATTTAGATGAGAGGGAAAATCCGTCGAAAACCTTGCAGGAGGGCACTTGATAACATAAATTTCCAATCTATCAGTCAGTAAAGAACAGATTAATGACGCTACAATTTTAGGAAGTTATTTAGTGGGTGTAGTTGGTTTCCGGTAGGATGAAACTTAATGCGTTTAATTATGAGATTTAGGAGTGTGTGCTAAATTATTTCAATACATACTGTGGTTTGGAGACGAACGGGCTCTTGTAGGATATTCTGGTAGACTTAGGGCTCTTACATACTCTGGAGTGAGTGAAGCGTACGTCTATTGGACTTCCTTGATGATAATTTCTTTCTGAGAAAGATTGTAAGATCAAAATTCCGTTATAGAGTTCTTTGCCTGGTGTTTGCAAAATGATATGTGTTTGGTGGTGATATGAGCACATTTATATTTCTTGGCACTAAGAATATTGTGTTCCCGGCTCGAAAACAATATAATCGGTAATTGCTTCACTTGCTGTTTAAATTTTAATACAATAATCAACGTTAAACTTAATTCCATGTGCTAATTGATGGATCTATTTATCTATCACCCTGAATATTTATTTTCAACCTTCTTTCTCTCCAATGTCACCAACACATTTGTGAGGAATCTGGTGAATGTTGAACGAGAGCAGGAAGGTATCACGAGGTCTCATGTGGCTGTTCAAGGGCATCGAACTAAAACTCGAGGCGTAGCAGATACTTCAGGATATAAAGAGAAGCCATGGAGGTAGGAAACTATGCTCTGCCTGTTCAAATTTCAAAGCCATGAAATTATGTTGCTAAAGAACCAGCACGCCACTGATTAATGAAGCTTTCATTCAAAACGTAACCACATAACAACGATAAAAATTATGGAGTATGTCTCTTTGGCATAGTCTATATGGTAGAGGAATCAAGTAAACGCAGATTATTATTTTCGAATTCAGTTTCGTTGATTCATTGAGGCTACTTCTTCATAACATAAAAAATGCAATTTCGCAGATTCCAAATCTGTCTGTCGCATTTTCCATTACGCCGCACGGCCAACTCGAAAGTTCATTGTGTATTCTTCATATTTAAAAGAAGTATTTATTATTAATATTCTTTATTTATTATTATTACTTATTCCACTTTCAAATTGTGATCCTATTTAAACATATTCCGTCTATGACTCATGCATAGAATATATTTGTAATGTGTATATAGATATAATAAAAATAAAGGTACAGCTACGATCACTACCACTAACACTACTACTAATACTTTCCTATATACCAAATTACATTTCACGATAAATTAGTTAACCTTGTTCAATGTTATACTGCCATATAAGGGTTTTAGAATATTAAATCTTGAAAAAGATGGTGATGAACTGTTGAAAATAGCGATTTCCTTGCTCGCAAAGTAGATTTAAAAGCATTTGAAGTAAATGTTTACCCCACTTTTCTTTAGCACTGAATTATTAGCATTTAATTTCAACTTCAACCCTTGATTCTCTATCTCAAATTGTTTGTCTAAGCCCCACCCCCCTACAATCTCTTAAATTATTGCGGTGTAGTTCATGAAGAGCCGATGTATACACATTCATGACGCAAATACTTAAAAGACCAAAAGAATTTAAAATATTATCTTTAAACTTTCCTTTTAAAATAATATTAATACGTTTTTCCTTTAACTATTTTACTCTGTGTGCTTTGTTGCGTTTTCATAATGGATGATTTACCAAACTATATATATACGTTTATTTGATTAATTTGCATCTGTAATTAATGGTAGAATGAAAGAGGGAACCCAAAATGGAGTTGAATGTGTTAGATTATTTAAATACATTTACGCATAAACTCACATCGCGCAATATTCCCTAATAATGCTATAATGCTATCAATTGCTTCTAAAACCAGGTAAGTCAGAACGAGCATTTGTTTTGCCGTTCGTTTGATTTTACATACAGAAAAGTAACTAAATTCTGCGGGTATTGTGTAGGCATAGATAGTAAAAGGGTCGCCCTTTCTAAAAATATTTGCTGAGTTCATAGTCAAAAACCTAATAGCATAATAAAATGACGTTCTTAACAATGGTGACACATCAAAACCTTATAAGGATCTTTTACCCTATAGGCTGAAAGGATCTGACCAATCACATTACATATGACGCCATTATGACGACCTGGCGGGACTGTATAACAATGTAGGCGGCATTACTCATGACTACCGATGATTGCCGATCATTTGCCGGAGTTGTTCGTGGCGTCACTTATTACAATAAATAAGTCGCATTTTAGTCCAAGAGCATAGTTGAGAACAGGCAGCGATCCGAAGCACTTCATTCATATATCCGAATTAGAGGAAAGAGGAATACTCAGGATGACTCGGCTCAAGCTTCTCTTAAGCTTATCATTTTTAAGTGCATACTTTTCTGGAAATTGCATAGCTGGTCATGAGACTGGACAGCCTTTGAAACTGAATTCTGGACTACTGAACAACATGATAAATGCAGGTATGTGAATAATTGAAAGGTTCCAATATTTTGCAAGTTTTTCCTTTTATCACCAAATCCAGAAAATTATTTCAGTAGATGCTATGGAATTTAGTGCTCTTCATCGCCAAAGCAATATCATAACTTGAATCTAGCAGCGTAAAGATTCAGCAATTCTTAAGTAAGATTGTACCTACAGATATGAATTGTGTGATGATAAACTCGTAATTTGTTTGTCAACGTGAGGTTTCAAAGCATAGTATTTATTTTGAAGTCAGTATTTTATATTGGTGCTTTTCTTTTCTTATCTCTTACAATTAAATTAGAAAGTAAACTGTTATCAAATGTCATCATCTCTCATTCGCCAGTGCTAATGTCAACCTAGGAAGACAAGATACGTATCGTGTGATGATAAACTCTGTGGTTTGTTTGCCGACATGAGGTTTCCAAGGATACTATTTATTTTGAAGTCAGTATTTTATAATAGTTATTTTCTTTACCTTTCTCTTACAATTGAATTAGAAAGTAAACTTTTATCAAATGTCATCATCTCTCATTCGCCAGTGCTAATGTCAACCTACGAAGACAAGATACGTATCGTGTAATGATAAACTTAGTGGTTTGTTTGTCGACGTGAGGTGTCAAAGCACAAGTACATTATTTGAAGATGAACCTTTATCAAATGTCATAATTTGTTTCAAGTGCTAATGTCAGCTTCAGAAGACGAGGCATTCAAGAGCTTTTCGTAATGTTTTAAATATTTTATGGTGCAGTTCCACATTTCCTTCACATATTGTACTAGTTTCTCTTAACAACTTTTTCTAAATGTTTCCTTTGATTAATTTGTTTTAAATAGTTTTGTTATAACAACACCCTAGTATTAACAATGCTCCCCAAACTTAGTAATTATTTATTTTAGTAAAAATGTGTAGTATTTTCAGTAACATTCCAGTTTCAAATAAGATAAAGGAGCAGCTACTTGCAATTATGCTTATATTTTCTCGAATGTGGGGCCGTTTTTATGGAAATAGGCTGGTAGATTGCAGTCCGCTCGCGGGAAGAGGAGTCGTGGATTAATTGTGTTTCTTTGAGTTCTGAGTTGGATGCCCCTTGTGTCGGGATCAGGAACCTTTATCTCAGGGAACTCTGGAATTTTGTGACTCGTCTGAGTCAGAGGGAAGGGAAGGAAATCTATAAAGTTACACGGAAACACTGGAGTTCTTATCGGACATCATTTATTTACACTTAACAGAATACTGGATTGTTCGCGTAAGCTTGGAAATGTGTTGAACTGACTGACTATTGTTCTTCTCCTACCGACTTCGCTCACTTTGATTTTGATTGTCTATTCTTTTGCCCGCTTATTTAAATTGACTCTTACAGTTCCGTTCTCCGACTATCCAACCTTTAGCTCTTAGCCTCGAATCCCGGACCGCTAACTTTTCACTGCTGTCGAAGTCCAGCTGCTCTCTCTCTCTCTAAGTCTCACTGCTGTTGAAGTTCTGCTGCTCTCTCTCTCCCTCTCTCTCCAAGTCTCTCCTGTTCTGTGTCCCTTACATTATATATCAGATGTAAAATTTATTGTTTATTAGGAACCTCCCATCGTGAAAATTAAATCCGCGAAATTTATGGAGCTCAGTTCGATTCTATCTGCGTTATTGGTCCTTCCTTAATATCTATAATTATGCAGGTCGCTTCGATTCGTTCAATTTTGTAAAATTTCTATTGGTTGTGTGGGACCAATTTCTAGAAATACCTCTCATGTTATAATATTTCTAAGAACGGACATTCCTGCCCTAAATGTTGGGAAATTTTTATAATCTGACATATCCTTTCACTTTTCTGTCCTTTCAAATTTGCTCACAATGAAACCTCGGCCATAAATAAGGAACATCTATTTGTTTTGCAAAGTCATGTCAAAATCTGTCGACGTTTGAATGTTATTGTCATGAGGGGTTATAAACTTGAGCTGTCATCTGAGATTGACATCTGTTCCTTCTTCGAAAGAAATCCACCCGTAAAGTCATTAGTGCCTTTACCCTTAGTTATTGAAAGAATATGTTTCTCTGCTTTTGTCTGCATCTCGGTAAATGGGTTTCTTTATACCCTCTGAAAAGAGAATTGCCTCTTTTCAGGACATAACCCTTTTCCCCAAGGTCAAAACTTTTACCATTTCCAAGCTTAACGACCCGAACCGTTTGCCATTCACATAAATACACAATGGACCTTTATTACTGTTTAGCACAGGTGCTGTCTAATGACTACAAACTACATACATGTATCAGATGATCCTATTTATGTTAATTATTACTAGCCTTAATTATAAAAATGTTAGTTTAATCAAAGACAGCCTTTAATTCCGGCTACAACATGCCCCCATATTAAGGTTTATATGTCGGAAGACATATAAATTTTAATATGTTGTTCCCGTGAGAAATTAAATCTTATTACTTATCTTATATACTCTTGATCTTTTTAGGCTCTATGCTAGTCATATAGATACATCCAAATGTCAATGTGGTTTCCTAATACAAATTCTGGCCTTCTGAGCCTTCTAAATCATATTCTTACATAATTGGCTTTGTTGTTGTAATTTAGTCTTTCATAGTACGCGATTCTTCATCAATATTTTACCTAATATTTGCATCATTGTTCTTTATATTTGCTAAATTATGTTTGCCTATAAACACACTGTTGATTCATTCAAGTTATTACACTTTCTCTATTTATTATGTATCTATGCACTTTTATTCAGGTTTTATTACTTCGCACTTCAGTTATTTTTCTGATTTCACGACAGTTCCTATCTATATTTTAACACTTCATATTTACCACTATAATTATTATTTAGCACTGCACTTTATATTTGTCACTATCTTCCATTATACTGCATTGAATTTTCTAGGAAAACCTATATACTATAATATACATATATCTTATTCTTACAGACTAACATGCAGGTGCTCAGTTCCAGGTTGACCAATTATTACTCTAAATGAACATTATGACTTAACAAGCTTAAAAGAAGAAACATTAATTTCAAATGGTCTAAACAAATTTTGTAATTCTTTACTAGCCTCTTTATTATCGCCTTCTCTGCGCTGTATTCACCCTGTATGCCTCTCTAACTTTTGCTCCCAAAACTTCCATTGTTTCGCACTGACTGCCTAATCTCAAGCTGTTAAGGTTTCCTTCCTCCTTTCTCCGAGTTGCTACGCTGGCTCCGTTCATATTGTCCTTGCAATCATTACAAAAAAATCATCGAATGGCTACACAGGTTTTTATAATCAACTGTGAACGATTGGTTCTCTTCATCTATTTTAATCACAGCATTTGCGATACCAATATCTATTCTTTCCACAAAAAAGATCTCATCTACCACTTCTTGCTCATCATGTGACATTATAATTTCGTTTTGATCTCTCTCTTCGTGAAATTTCGCTGAGATTAGCTCCTCTGAGTTTCGTATCGCTAGAATCCTTTGTTCAAAATTAAGAATGGCCTTCCAACTGTATAATGTATCGCATCCTATGATGACTTCTGTAGTTAATCTTGGAACAACAAGAAACATCACCTCGAAAACACGACCTAGTAACTGGATGTTTACCATAGCTTGATAATTTACCCTCTCCTTACGTTTGCCTACTGCAACAGAGCAATAAACAGCACAAATTGGCAGACACATCATCTTTACTTTGTTCATGATAAGTTTTTCGTAGAAAGTAGAGCTGCACACTGTGTTAGTGGCTCCCGAGTCAAGTAAAGCAAGTGTATGAATATTCCCGATCTGTATATTACTTTTAGGTGTTTCTACATGTTCCTCCTTTGAATTTTGACTTGTTGAAGTTTCGTTTTCCTTTGTTAATAAATTAGTGTGACCCGTTCTCTGTCCCACCAGCATGTCTTCCGGTAAGTTAGAAGTTCATTCCAATCCTACATGGGTCTCTGTGGACTGACTGGTAAGTTTCCCTGGTCTCGTTCGACGGTTTGGTTATCCATACTTCTTCCATTTTCGTTCTGATCGTTTGGTGACCTCGACCTCACGTATTCATTAGTTTCCACAGTTCCCGATCTCCGGTCTTCTGGGTTCCTCCATTGATTTTGGTTATTCCTTCCGTACCATGGAGTTTGTTGATGCCAGGTCCTGATATTTCTACTCCATCTTCTTGGTGGTTCGTCTTGATTTCTATAGCTTTGATATGGCAGTGTTCTGCTCGAGTATTCCATCGGCATCCGTCCTCCAGGAATTGTCTGAAGTGCGTTGATTTGAGGTCGTCGGAAATTTTGATTCTCTCCATTATTTCTTAATCTGTTGGACCTTGCCCCGTTCCCGTGAGAAGAATATCTAGCTGGACGGAAGTCATTTCTGTAATTGTCATATCGATTTTCTTCCCTTCTACTTCCGCGATAGTCATTCCTTTGCAGGTCAAAGGCAGTTAAAAGTTCAATCATTTCTGAACACGTTGTGGGCTTGGCCACAATCAGGTGATTTCTGATGTGTTCAGGAAAATGTGCAGATACCAATGTCATTAATTCTCTATCAGTTAATGGTGGATCTAAAAGCCTGCTCTTTTTACCTATGGCCAAGAAATAGTCTACCATACTTATGCCGGTTCTGGGGTCATATTTCCCATTTGATATGTCTAAACGAATGGCGTTCTGGTGCGTCGAACTCCAATATCGTGATAAGAATAGAAATTTAAAATCTTTAAAGGAAGTGCAATCTGATAACGTGAGCCTGTACCAATTTGCAGCCTGACCCTTTAAAATTCTTCTAACGAAAATAATTTTCATCTCTTCCGGTACTCCTTTTAAACGAAAATAATCTTCTAAATCTGAGACAAAAATTCTTGCATTATCGTTTCGTTCCTCGTAGAACTCCGGGGGTGTTATTTCATTTATTAGTTGGCTAGGCCACGAATTACAACTTATGTTGGGCATGCATGAATTATTCCCGGATCTAATACACATGTTTTTGTCAGAAATACAAGAATCTCTTGGTGAACCAGTAAGGTGAGCACTCACATTTACATTTATAGGTAATCTAGCCGAGGCGTTGGACTGAGATTCGTTTACCTCTGTCACAAATGTGTCGCCTGGCTGAGATTCTGACGTTCTACTACTAACATTACTACCATCAGTATTCTCTACATTACCATTATGTCTATTCTCTATCAATTCAGACATTTTTTTCGATAATTGACTTTGATTTTGTTCTAATGATTGGACAATCAATTTTACTGATCTGAGCTCTTGGTTCATTCGCTCCTCCAACCCTGAATATTTACTGCTAACAGCTATTCTCAGCTCTTGCCCTACTTTTTCAATTTCAATTATTTTATCATCTATTTTGTTCATGTTCTCTCTGACTTCCTTAAAGTCTTCATTTCTCTCCTACTTCTTTCTCCCAATTCTCATTATTTTCTTGCAACCGCTTCGTAAAATTTGTCTGAATTTTAAGAGTTTCTTGAAACTTATTTTCTATCTTACTACACATAGATTCTTCTACCTTCTCAAGCCTACTCTGAAAACTTATTTGCGAATCATTTATTTTGTTTCCAAATTCTTCCTGAGCTTTTTCTATGTGTTCTAATCTATTTTCTAAAGCGCTACTGACCCTAATATTAAATTCTATCTGAAATTTTTCTATTTGAGCAAACCTAGTATCCAAAACCTTGTTAATTCTTTCTATCTGTGATTCCTCCATCTTCTCTAACCTAGAATCTAATTTACTCTGAAATTCCTTCTGTGCAATCTGTGATTCTCCTTGTGAATTTTCTATTTTCTCTAGTCTAGAATCTAGCCTACTTTGGAACTCCTTCTGTGCATTTTGCAAATCTATTTTTAACTCTCCATGTGAATTCTCTATTTGCAGTTTCATTTGATTGATCATTTCTAATATTTTGTCATCCCTATTACTCTTATCTAATTGATTACTGTCTTCTAATTCTTTATTTTGGTTTTTATTTGTCTTACTATTTTCCCCTATTTGCCTACTATCTACTCCTACCGTTGTTACTTCGTTCGTTATTCTGCCCTGATCTGCCATGTTAATCTTCCTACTTCTCAACAACATGTAATTTTATATTCCTTCCTATTTATGCTACACAGTTTCTACAAAAAAGTTCAATTTTTGTCTGTACCTTCTCTATTCTGTGTTTGCTGCTGTTGCGGCTCCTGTTCCTTGTTGTCTGATGATTCTCTTCTTGGTGTTCGGCAGCGGTTGTAAGCTTTACGCTCACAGCAGGATCCTCTCCGGTGTCGTCCGCGTCTGCAGTTTGCTGTACTGACTCGGTAAGTTACACTTACTGCTGGTACCGCTCTGGCGTCGTCCGCGTCTGCAGTCCGCTGTGCTGACTCAGTAAGTTACACTTACTGCTGGTACCGCTCTGGCGTCGTCCGCTGCTGCCCAGTGTCGTCCGCTTCTTCCGTGATTATTTCCTTGCCCTATTTCCAGTCTTAGAAGACCCACGTTGTGTGCGCCATTTTTGGGGCCGTTTTATGGAAATAGGCTGGGAGATTGCAGTCCGCTCGCGGGAAGAGGAGTCGTGGATTAATTGTGTTTCTTTGAGTTCTGGGTTGGATGCCCCTTGTGTCGGGATCAGGAACCTTTATCTCAGGGAACTCTGGAATTTTGTGACTCGTCTGAGTCAGAGGGAAGGGAAGGAAATCTATAAAGTTACACGGAAACACTGGAGTTCTTATCGGACATCATTTATTTACACTTAACAGAATACTGGATTGTTCGCGTAAGCTTGGAAATGTGTTGAACTGACTGACTATTGTTCTTCTCCTACCGACTTCGCTCACTTTGATTTTGATTGTCTATTCTTTTGCCCGCTTATTTAAATTGACTCTTACAGTTCCGTTCTCCGACTATCCAACCTTTAGCTCTTAGCCTCGAATCCCGGACCGCTAACTTTTCACTGCTGTCGAAGTCCAGCTGCTCTCTCTCTCTCTAAGTCTCACTGTTGTTGAAGTTCTGCTGCTCTCTCTCTCCCTCTCTCTCCAAGTCTCTCCTGTTCTGTGTCCCTTACATTATATATCAGATGTAAAATTTATTGTTTATTAGGAACCTCCCATCGTGAAAATTAAATCCGCGAAATTTATGGAGCTCAGTTCGATTCTATCTGCGTTATTGGTCCTTCCTTAATATCTATAATTATGCAGGTCGCTTCGATTCGTTCAATTTTGTAAGATTTCTATTGGTTGTGTGGGACCAATTTCTGGAAATACCTCTCATGTTATAATATTTCTAAGAACGGACATTCCTGCCCTAAATGTTGGGAAATTTTTATAATCTGACATATCCTTTCACTTTTCTGTCCTTTCAAATTTGCTCACAATGAAACCTCGGCCATAAATAAGGAACATCTATTTGTTTTGCAAAGTCATGTCAAAATCTGTCGACGTTTGAATGTTATTGTCATGAGGGGTTATAAACTTGAGCTGTCATCTGAGATTGACATCTGTTCCTTCTTCGAAAGAAATCCACCCGTAAAGTCATTAGTGCCTTTACCCTTAGTTATTGAAAGAATATGTTTCTCTGCTTTTGTCTGCATCTCGGTAAATGGTTTTCTTTAAACCCTCTGAAAAGAGAATTGCCTCTTTTCAGGACATAACCCTTTTCCCCAAGGTCAAAACTTTTACCATTTCCAAGCTTAACGATCCGAACCGTTTTCCATTCACATAAATACACAATGGACCTTTATTACTGTTTAGCACAGGTGCTGTCTAATGACTACAAACTACATACATGTATCAGATGATCCTATTTATGTTAATTATTACTAGCCTTAATTATAACAATGTTAGTTTAATCAAAGACGGCCTTTAATTCCGGCTACAAATGTTAGGTCCAATGTTAACCTAATTAAAGCCATATCTTGTCATTGGTGTTCACGCGCTCACAGTTTAGTGATGGCATTTCCCACTGTAGCCCTTATTAGGCAGTTTTTTGCAAAATAAATACTGGGTAGCACAAAAATTTAACGCAAAAAATTTTTATTAACATTCTGCACAATACAATTAACTACCGTATAACTATCTTCCACATGTTTTCTGCATTTTAAATGTCATGTTTATCATTTCAATGACGATAGCATTACTCTGTTCTTTTAGTACACTAGGAAGAACTTTTTCAATGTGTTCACGGAGTTTGTATGAATGATTGGAGTTTAAAACCCGTTTTTACTACAGAGGTATCACAGGAGGACACTGATGATACATGAGATGAAATTATATATATGGAAAGGATTTATTTTTAAGGAATGAAACGTAGCATGCGTACTTTAGGGTACCTCCCAGGCATTTGCCATTTACGAGGACTGGGGAAAACCTGTGAAAAACCTCAGTCAGGGAGGACGGTCCTGGTGGGATTCGGGGATTCGAAACCCAGACCTCCCGCTCACAAGTCCGCTCCTTAACGACCTCGGCCACCGCTAACGGTGCTGAGTTCGTCTCGACTACGATGTATATGAAAAGCTCTTTCAGAACGTTGTGAATAATATGAATACATATGAGTGACTAACAACCAGTCGACCCGAAATCGACTTGTTGGAGTAGGCACCCATTCATATGACCAGTATGGGAGGTCGCCCATTTTGTTGAAACACTGACTTATGCACATCGAGGATGTTCATAATTTGCTCGTTGTACACTTCTGATGTGACGTTAATGATGCTTGCATGTACACATCTCTGAAGTGTGGAACAATGGTGCTCTGGGAAGACACACATTCACCTCACATTAAACCACAACCCGTTTTGGAGATACTGAGGATATTGGTACATATTGAACATAATAAGTGCACAATAATGACCTCGTCCTATGAAGTATGGTCCTTCAGCACGTGGAATACGGTGTGTTACTTTTGAAAGAACTATTTTCCATACGATCTACAGTTAATCAATTTTGTATAAGCATGTGTAAATTATTGAAAGGTACGCAAAAAAAAGAAAAATCTACTCAAATCCGTGAACACTGCAGAACTATCTTTTCCCTCTTCTCGTTTGGCTTTACAGCCACGATGAGACTTGAACTGCCAGGGGAACCTCTGCTTCCTCTTTTTCCGTCTTATGACTTCATTGATAGAGGGCAATGGCGCAGGGGGGATGTGATCTGTATGGCGGCAAAAAAAAAAAAACGTTATTCTTCAAAGTACATGTTTGATGATGTTAACGCACAAGGATTACAGTTCTTAATACAAAATAGTCTTATTCATAGGCAAAAAAGTATTTTTTTAAAAAAGGGGGATGGAATTCTAAACAAACTATTTATATCTTTAGTTCCTATATGGGAAAAAAATTTAAATTCAATATATCGATTTGAATAGCTTCGACAACCACACAAATCCGATTTTAATTTCAAATAATTTTGATTTCTTGTAATTTTTGAAAATTAGTAATAAAAAATACATATTTACACAGGCCCAGCAATTTCCCCTCGTTCATATGAGACACGAAAAATAGCTCATCTTTAAAAAAATCACATGAGAATCACAAAATATATTCAGGAAGAAGACCTAATTGCAGACCCAGAAGAGCACCAGTTTTTCAATACACATCAATTAGGTAGTATATCAAGTCTTAAAATAAAATAATTTCGCATATTTGTGATTTATACAATTATTAGCAATAAATATTGCATTCCTTCCACAGGCCCAGCAGGTAACCGATTTCAATACCAAATACCAGATAGAAATCGTAATCTCATGAGGGCCACATCTGAAAGACCTCAAGTACGAGTTACAGATACAGGAAAGCACAATTTTTTCCATCCAGATAATACAGGTAGTTAATTTAGCCTTATATTCAAATAATTTCGGATATTCGTAAGATATTTAACTATTAGCAGTAAATATTGCATTCCTGTTACAGGGCCAGCAGCTAACTCTTTTGGAAACCAGATCCGAGATCAAAATACAAATCAAATGAGGAGTACGTCTGAAAGACCACAAGACCAGGTTACAGATCCAGGAAAGCACCGGTTTTTCCATCCAGATAAAACAGGTAGTTAATCTAGCCTTATATTCAAGTAATTAGGGATATTCGTAATTTATTTAACTATTAGCATAAATATTGTGCTTTTTAACAGGGCCAGCAGCTATCCCTTTTGAATACCAGAAACGAGATGCCAATCGAAATTACATGAGAATGACGACAGATACGCCGGAAGAAGACCTCGTTGCATATCCAGAAAAGCACCAGTTTTCCCATCCAGATAAAACAGGTTGTTAATCCAGTCTTATAATCAAATAATTGCAGATATTCATAATTTATTTAACCGTTAGCAGTAAATATTGCCTTCCTTTCACAGTGCCAGTAGCTAACTCTTTTGGATACCAGATAAGATATGCAAATCCAAATAACATGAGGAGTACGTCTGAAAGACCACAAGACCTGGTTACAGACCCAGGAAAGCACCAGGTTTTCCATTCAGATGAAACAGGTAGGTAATCTAGGCTTACATTCCAATAATTTCGCATATGCGTAATGTGTTTAACTACTAGCAGTAAATATTGCATTCTTTCACAGGGCCGGCAGCTAACTCTGTTGGATACCAGATACGAGATAGAAATCGAAATCTCATGAGGAGTACGTCTGAAAGACCACATGAATTGGTTACAGATCCAGGAAAGCACCAGTTTTTCCATTCTGGTAAAACAGGTAGGTAATCTAGGCTTATGTTCAAGTATTTTCGTATAGTCGTAATTTATTTAACCATTAGCAGTAAATATTGCAATTCCTTAACAGGCCCAGCATCTATCCCTTTTGGATACCATGCACGAGATACAAACTCAAATCCCATGAGGAGTACATCTGAAAGACCACAGGCCCTAGTTACAGACACAGGAAAGCACCAGTTTTTCTATACAGATAAAAGAGGTAGTTGATCTAGCCTTATATTAAAATAATTTCGCATATTGGTAAGTTGTTTAACTATTAGCAGTAAATATTGCATTCCTATTTCAGGGCCGGCAGCTAACTCTGTTGGATACCAGATACGAGATAGAAATCGAAATCTCATGAGGAGTACGTCTGAAAGACCACATGAATTGGTTACAGATCCAGGAAAGCACCCGTTTTTCCATCCAGATAAAACAGGTAGTCAATCTAGACTTATGTTCCAATAATTTCGGATATGCGTAAGTTATTTAACTGTTAGCAGTAAATATTACATTCCTACATGGCCAGCAGCTAACTCTTTTGGAAACCAGATACGAAATTAAAATACAAATCACATGAGGAGTACCTCTGAAAGACCACAAGACCTGGTTAAAGACCAAGGAAAGCACCAGTTTTTCCATTCCGATAATACAGGTTGTTAATCTAGTCTTATGTACAAGTAATTTCAGATAGTCCTAATTTATTTAACTATTAGCAGTAAATATTGCACTTTTTAACAGGGCCAGCAGCTCTCCCTTTTGAATACCAGAAAACAGATACCAATCGGAATTACATGAGAATGACGACAGATATGCCGGAAGAAGACCTAGTTGCATACCCAGAAAAGCACCAGTTTTCCCATCCAGATAAAACAGATTGTATACCCAGTCTTATAATCAAATAATTGTAGATATTCATAATTTATTTAACTATTAGTAGTAAATATTGCATTCTTTTCACAGGGCCACTACCTAATTCTTTTGGATACCAAATAAGATATGCAAATCCAAATAACATCAGGAGTACGTCTGAAAGACCACAAGACCTAGTTACAGACCCAGGAAAGCACCGGTTTTTCCATCCAGATAAAACAGGTAGTTAATCTAATTTTATATTCAATAATTTCGGATAGTCGTAAGTTATTTAACTATTATCAGTAAATATTGCTTTCCTTTCACAGGGCCAGCAGCTAACTCTTTTGGAAACGAGATACGAGATACAAACCCAAATCACATGAGGAGTACGTCTGAAAGACCACAAGACCTAGTGACAGACCCAGGAAAGCACCCGTTTTTCCATCTAGATAAAAGAGGTAGTTCATCTAGCCTTATATTAAAATAATTTCGGAAATTCTAAAGTTTTTTAACTATTAGCAGTAAATATTGCATTCCTATTACAGGGCCAGCAGCTAACTCTTTTGGAAACCAGATACGAGATGAAAATACAAATCACATGAGGAGTACGTCTGAAAGACCACAAGACCAGGTTACAGACCCAGGAAAGCACCCGTTTTTCCATTCCGATAATACAGGTACTTAATCCAGTTTTATGTTCAAGTAATTTCGGATAGTCGTAATTTATTTAACTATTAGCAGTATATAATGCACTTTTTAACAGGGCCAGCTGCTATCTCTTTTGAATACCAGAAACGAGATACCAATCGAAATTACATGAGAAGGACCACAGATATGCCGGAAGAAGACCTAGTTGCATACCCAGAAAAGCACCAGTTTTCCCATCCAGATAAAACAAATTGTATATCCAGTCTTATAATCAAATAATTGCAGATATTCATAATTTATTTAACTATTAGTAGTAAATATTGCATTCCTTTCACAGGGCCAGTACCTAATTCTTTTGGATACCAAATAAGATATGCAAATCCAAATAACATCAGGAGTACGTCTGAAAGACCACAAGACCTAGTTACAGACCCAGGAAAGCACCGGTTTTTCCATTCAGATAAAACAGGTAGTTAATCTAATTTTATATTCAATAATTTCGGATAGTCGTAAGTTATTTAACTATTATCAGTAAATATTGCTTTCCTTTCACAGGGCCAGCAGCTAACTCTTTTGGAAACGAGATACGAGATACAAACCCAAATCACATGAGGAGTACGTCTGAAAGACCACAAGACCTAGTGACAGACCCAGGAAAGCACCCGTTTTTCCATCTAGATAAAAGAGGTAGTTCATCTAGCCTTATATTAAAATAATTTCGGAAATTCTAAAGTTGTTTACCTATTAGAAGGAAATATTGCATTCCTATTACAGGGCCAGCAGCTAACTCTTTTGGAAACCAGATACGAGATGAAAATACAAATCACATGAGGAGTACGTCTGAAAGACCACAAGACCAGGTTACAGACCCAGGAAAGCACCAGTTTTTCCATTCCGATAATACAGGTAGTTAATCCAGTTTTATGTTCAAGTAATTTCGGATAGTCGTAATTTATTTAACTATTAGCAGTATATAATGCACTTTTTAACAGGGCCAGCAGCTATCTCTTTTGAATACCAGAAACGAGATACCAATCGAAATTACATGAGAAGCACCACGGATATGCCGGAAGAAGACCTAGTTGCATACCCAGAAAAGCACCAGTTTTCCCATCCAGATAAAACAGATTGTATATCCAGTCTTATAATCAAATAATTGCAGATATTCATAATTTATTTAACTATTAGTAGTAAATATTGCATTCCTTTCACAGGGCCAGTACCTAATTCTTTTGGATACCAAATAAGATATGCAAATCCAAATAACATCAGGAGTACGTCTGAAAGACCACAAGACCTAGTTACAGACCCAGGAAAGCACCGGTTTTTCCATCCAGATAAAACAGGTAGTTAATCTAATTTTATATTCAATAATTTCGGATAGTCGTAAGTTATTTAACTATTATCAGTAAATATTGCTTTCCTTTCACAGGGCCAGCAGCTAACACTTTTGGAAACGAGATACGAGATACAAACCCAAATCACATGAGGAGTACGTCTGAAAGACCACAAGACCTAGTGACAGACCCAGGAAAGCACCGGTTTTTCCATCCAGATAAAAGAGGTAGTTCATCTAGCCTTATATTAAAATAATTTCGGAAATTCTAAAGTTGTTTAACTATTAGAAGGAAATATTGCATTCCTATTACAGGGCCAGCAGCTAACTCTTTTGGAAACCAGATACGAGATGAAAATACAAATCACATGAGGAGTACGTCTGAAAGACCACAAGACCAGGTTACAGACCCAGGAAAGCACCAGTTTTTCCATTCCGATAATACAGGTAGTTAATCCAGTTTTATGTTCAAGTAATTTCGGATAGTCGTAATTTATTTAACTATTAGCAGTATATAATGCACTTTTTAACAGGGCCAGCAGCTATCTCTTTTGAATACCAGAAACGAGATACCAATCGAAATTACATGAGAAGGACCACAGATATGCCGGAAGAAGACCTAGTTGCATACCCAGAAAAGCACCAGTTTTCCCATCCAGATAAAACAGATTGTATATCCAGTCTTATAATCAAATAATTGCAGATATTCATAATTTATTTAAATATTAGTAGTAAATATTGCATTCCTTTCACAGGGCCAGTACCTAATTCTTTTGGATACCAAATAAGATATGCAAATCCAAATAACATCAGGAGTACGTCTGAAAGACCACAAGACCTAGTTACAGACCCAGGAAAGCACCGGTTTTTCCATCCAGATAAAACAGGTAGTTAATCTAATTTTATATTCAATAATTTCGGATAGTCGTAAGTTATTTAACTATTATCAGTAAATATTGCTTTCCTTTCACAGGGCCAGCAGCTAACTCTTTTGGAAACGAGATACGAGATACAAACCCAAATCACATGAGGAGTACGTCTGAAAGACCACAAGACCTAGTGACAGACCCAGGAAAGCACCCGTTTTTCCATCTAGATAAAAGAGGTAGTTCATCTAGCCTTATATTAAAATAATTTCGGAAATTCTAAAGTTGTTTAACTATTAGAAGGAAATATTGCATTCCTATTACAGGGCCAGCAGCTAACTCTTTTGGAAACCAGATACGAGATGAAAATACAAATCACATGAGGAGTACGTCTGAAAGACCACAAGACCAGGTTACAGACCCAGGAAAGCACCAGTTTTTCCATTCCGATAATACAGGTAGTTAATCCAGTTTTATGTTCAAGTAATTTCGGATAGTCGTAATTTATTTAACTATTAGCAGTATATAATGCACTTTTTAACAGGGCCAGCAGCTATCTCTTTTGAATACCAGAAACGAGATACCAATCGAAATTACATGAGAAGGACCACAGATATGCCGGAAGAAGACCTAGTTGCATACCCAGAAAAGCACCAGTTTTCCCATCCAGATAAAACAGATTGTATATCCAGTCTTATAATCAAATAATTGCAGATATTCATAATTTATTTAAATATTAGTAGTAAATATTGCATTCCTTTCACAGGGCCAGTACCTAATTCTTTTGGATACCAAATAAGATATGCAAATCCAAATAACATCAGGAGTACGTCTGAAAGACCACAAGACCTAGTTACAGACCCAGGAAAGCACCGGTTTTTCCATCCAGATAAAACAGGTAGTTAATCTAATTTTATATTCAATAATTTCGGATAGTCGTAAGTTATTTAACTATTATCAGTAAATATTGCTTTCCTTTCAAAGGGCCAGCAGCTAACACTTTTGGAAACGATATACGAGATACAAACCCAAATCACATGAGGAGTACGTCTGAAAGACCACAAGACCTAGTGACAGACCCAGGAAAGCACCCGTTTTTCCATCTAGATAAAAGAGGTAGTTCATCTAGCCTTATATTAAAATAATTTCGGAAATTCTAAAGTTGTTTATCTATTAGCAGGAAATATTGCATTCCTATTACAGGGCCAGCAGCTAACTCTTTTGGAAACCAGATACGAGATGAAGATACAAATCACATGAGGAGTACGTCTGAAAGACCACAAGACCAGGTTACAGACCCAGGAAAGCACCAGTTTTTCCATTCCGATAATACAGGTAGTTAATCCAGTTTTATGTTCAAGTAATTTCGGATAGTCGTAATTTATTTAACTATTAGCAGTATATAATGCACTTTTTAACAGGGCCAGCAGCTATCTCTTTTGAATACCAGAAACGAGATACCAATCGAAATTACATGAGAAGGACCACAGATATGCCGGAAGAAGACCTAGTTGCATACCCAGAAAAGCACCAGTTTTCCCATCCAGATAAAACAAATTGTATATCCAGTCTTATAATCAAATAATTGCAGATATTCATAATTTATTTAACTATTAGTAGTAAATTTTGCATTCCTTTCACAGGGCCAGTACCTAATTCTTTTGGATACCAAATAAGATATGCAAATCCAAATAACATCAGGAGTACGTCTGAAAGACCACAAGACCTAGTTACAGACCCAGGAAAGCACCGGTTTTTCCATCCAGATAAAACAGGTAGTTAATCTAATTTTATATTCAATAATTTCGGATAGTCGTAAGTTATTTAACTATTATCAGTAAATATTGCTTTCCTTTCACAGGGCCAGCAGCTAACTCTTTTGGAAACGAGATACGAGATACAAACCCAAATCACATGAGGAGTACGTCTGAAAGACCACAAGACCTAGTGACAGACCCAGGAAAGCACCGGTTTTTCCATCCAGATAAAAGAGGTAGTTCATCTAGCCTTATATTGAAATAATTTCGGAAATTCTAAAGTTGTTTAACTATTAGCAGGAAATATTGCATTCCTATTACAGGGCCAGCAGCTAACTCTTTTGGAAACCAGATACGAGATGAAAATACAAATCACATGAGGAGTACGTCTGAAAGACCACAAGACCAGGTTACAGACCCAGGAAAGCACCCGTTTTTCCATTCCGATAATACAGGTAGTTAATCCAGTTTTATGTTCAAGTAATTTCGGATAGTTGTAATTTATTTAACTATTAGCAGTATATAATGCACTTTTTAACAGGGCCAGGTGCTATCTCTTTTGAATACCAGAAACGAGATACCAATCGAAATTACATGAGAATGACGACAGATACGCCGGAAGAAGACCTAGTTGCATACCCAGAAAAGCACCAGTTTTCCCATCCAGATAAAACAAATTGTATATCCAGTCTTATAATCAAATAATTGCAGATATTCATAATTTATTTAACTATTAGTAGTAAATATTGCATTCCTTTCACAGGGCCAGTACCTAATTCTTTTGGATACCAAATAAGATATGCAAATCCAAATAACATCAGGAGTACGTCTGAAAGACCACAAGACCTAGTTACAGACCCAGGAAAGCACCGGTTTTTCCATCCAGATAAAACAGGTAGTTAATCTAATTTTATATTCAATAATTTCGGATAGTCGTAAGTTATTTAACTATTATCAGTAAATATTGCTTTCCTTTCACAGGGCCAGCAGCTAACTCTTTTGGAAACGAGATACGAGATACAAACCCAAATCACATGAGGAGTACGTCTGAAAGACCACAAGACCTAGTGACAGACCCAGGAAAGCACCCGTTTTTCCATCTAGATAAAAGAGGTAGTTCATCTAGCCTTATATTAAAATAATTTCGGAAATTCTAAAGTTGTTTAACTATTAGAAGGAAATATTGCATTCCTATTACAGGGCCAGCAGCTAACTCTTTTGGAAACCAGATACGAGATGAAAATACAAATCACATGAGGAGTACGTCTGAAAGACCACAAGACCAGGTTACAGACCCAGGAAAGCACCAGTTTTTCCATTCCGATAATACAGGTAGTTAATCCAGTTTTATGTTCAAGTAATTTCGGATAGTCGTAATTTATTTAACTATTAGCAGTATATAATGCACTTTTTAACAGGGCCAGCAGCTATCTCTTTTGAATACCAGAAACGAGATACCAATCGAAATTACATGAGAAGGACCACAGATATGCCGGAAGAAGACCTAGTTGCATACCCAGAAAAGCACCAGTTTTCCCATCCAGATAAAACAGATTGTATATCCAGTCTTATAATCAAATAATTGCAGATATTCATAATTTATTTAACTATTAGTAGTAAATATTGCATTCCTTTCACAGGGCCAGTACCTAATTCTTTTGGATACCAAATAAGATATGCAAATCCAAATAACATCAGGAGTACGTCTGAAAGACCACAAGACCTAGTTACAGACCCAGGAAAGCACCGGTTTTTCCATCCAGATAAAACAGGTAGTTAATCTAATTTTATATTCAATAATTTCGGATAGTCGTAAGTTATTTAACTATTATCAGTAAATATTGCTTTCCTTTCATAGGGCCAGCAGCTAACACTTTTGGAAACGATATACGAGATACAAACCCAAATCACATGAGGAGTACGTCTGAAAGACCCCAAGACCTAGTGACAGACCCAGGAAAGCACCCGTTTTTCCATCTAGATAAAAGAGGTAGTTCATCTAGCCTTATATTAAAATAATTTCGGAAATTCTAAAGTTGTTTAACTATTAGCAGGAAATATTGCATTCCTATTACAGGGCCAGCAGCTAACTCTTTTGGAAACCAGATACGAGATGAAGATACAAATCACATGAGGAGTACGTCTGAAAGACCACAAGACCAGGTTACAGACACAGGAAAGCACCAGTTTTTCCATTCCGATAATACAGGTAGTTAATCCAGTTTTATGTTCAAGTAATTTCGGATAGTCGTAATTTATTTAACTATTAGCAGTATATAATGCACTTTTTAACAGGGCCAGCAGCTATCTCTTTTGAATACCAGAAACGAGATACCAATCGAAATTACATGAGAAGGACCACAGATATGCCGGAAGAAGACCTAGTTGCATACCCAGAAAAGCACCAGTTTTCCCATCCAGATAAAACAAATTGTATATCCAGTCTTATAATCAAATAATTGCAGATATTCATAATTTATTTAACTATTAGTAGTAAATTTTGCATTCCTTTCACAGGGCCAGTACCTAATTCTTTTGGATACCAAATAAGATATGCAAATCCAAATAACATCAGGAGTACGTCTGAAAGACCACAAGACCTAGTTACAGACCCAGGAAAGCATCGGTTTTTCCATCCAGATAAAACAGGTAGTTAATCTAATTTTATATTCAATAATTTCGGATAGTCGTAAGTTATTTAACTATTATCAGTAAATATTGCTTTCCTTTCACAGGGCCAGCAGCTAACTCTTTTGGAAACGAGATACGAGATACAAACCCAAATCACATGAGGAGTACGTCTGAAAGACCACAAGACCTAGTGACAGACCCAGGAAAGCACCCGTTTTTCCATCCAGATAAAAGAGGTAGTTCATCTAGCCTTATATTAAAATAATTTCGGAAATTCTAAAGTTGTTTAACTATTAGCAGGAAATATTGCATTCCTATTACAGGGCCAGCAGCTAACTCTTTTGGAAACCAGATACGAGATGAAAATACAAATCACATGAGGAGTACGTCTGAAAGACCACAAGACCAGGTTACAGACCCAGGAAAGCACCCGTTTTTCCATTCCGATAATACAGGTAGTTAATCCAGTTTTATGTTCAAGTAATTTCGGATAGTCGTAATTTATTTAACTATTAGCAGTATATAATGCACTTTTTAACAGGGCCAGCAGCTATCTCTTTTGAATACCAGAAACGAGATACCAATCGAAATTACATGAGAAGGACCACAGATATGCCGGAAGAAGACCTAGTTGCATACCCAGAAAAGCACCAGTTTTCCCATCCAGATAAAACAAATTGTATATCCAGTCTTATAATCAAATAATTGCAGATATTCATAATTTATTTAACTATTAGTAGTAAATATTGCATTCCTTTCACAGGGCCAGTACCTAATTCTTTTGGATACCAAATAAGATATGCAAATCCAAATAACATCAGGAGTACGTCTGAAAGACCACAAGACCTAGTTACAGACCCAGGAAAGCACCGGTTTTTCCATCCAGATAAAACAGGTAGTTAATCTAATTTTATATTCAATAATTTCGGATAGTCGTAATTTATTTAACTATTAACAGTAAATATTGCCTTTTTTTAACAGGCCCAGCAGGTATCCCTTTTGAATACCAGAAACGAGAAACCAATCGAAATTACATGAGAATGACAACAGATATGCCGGAAGATCATCTAGTTGCAAACCCAGAAAAGCACCAGTTTTCCCATACAGATAAATCAGGTTGGTAATCCAGGCTTATGTTCCAATAATTTCGGATATTCGTAAATTGTTTAACTATTAGCAGTAAATGTTGTATTCTTTCACAGGGCCAGCAGCTAATTCTTTTGGATTCCAGATACGAAATAGAAATCAAAATCTCATGAAGAGTACGTCTGAACGACCGGAGGAACTGGTTACAGACCCAGAAAACCACCAGTTTTCCCATCCATATAATACAGGTGGTTAATTTGGTCCAAAATTCAAATAATTTTGTAAATTTGTAATTTATTTAACTATTAGCAGTAAAAATTGCATTCTTTCCTCAGGCCCAGCTGCTATCCCTTTTGCATACCAGACACGAAATACAGATCTTCCTGCTGGAAATGACGTAATGAATAGTCAGTTGATGTCGACTTATCCACTGGACGATAAAATGGATATTATCACGACAACCCCTCGCCAATCCGGAAAGGACGTCGTAACCCCTTACAAATCTGATTTAGACAAATCAATGTCTCTTGCACATCAGATGCAGGCATCCAGATCTACAAATTTTCATCCTGGAAATGATGCCGTTACTGACCCACATACAATTCTTACAGTGAATTTTCCAACACTGAACTCAGTCTCTGATGCACAACAGGAACATAGGACAAAGTTTTTCAATGACAACATGGACTACGGCAAGAAATTGCTTTTATCACATTATGTTTTATTTGTTTTGTTTGCGCATTATTAAATTGTAACTGCTGAAATAATATTGTATATTTTGGTCATATTTGATTATGTTGATATCTAACCTAAAGTGCTTATGTGTTTCAGGAGACAAGGAAAAAGAGGACGCATTAATGAATAAAATCAGAAGTCTCCATTATTTGCATAACACAAATGGATCGATTATCACTAGGTCTGCACTTAGGCATCTATTAGAAATGGTTGCTGTTTGGAAACTTGAATCTTTTCAAGCGTCGCAGATCATATTTAACATTGGTGCAGAACTGCAAGCCATTTATAATGCTACACTACCTCAGCAATACTCTCGGGAGGGTAAGATAAAGTATAAAGTGCTCTTGTTTTACATGTTTCTTGTTCTAATTGTACTCATGTAATAAACCATTTACCAATAACTTTATTCTCTGCATAGAAACAATTTCTTACACTATGAACTGTATGCAGACTTGTTATAAGCATTACCTGTATAATATTTTATATTTTTCAGTATTTAGTCTACTAAAATACTTAAATGCAATGTCTATATAATGTCAGCAAGTCATAGATTAGAAAATAATATTTAAGCAGCTAATGCATGCAAAAAGGGAAATGTAAAAGTTAAACTGTATTTAAAAAATAAAAAAATTATTAGATCACTAATGCTGAATATTCTAAAGCACGGGATATGCACAATTATCCTATTAAGGAAAAAAAAAACACGCTTACATTTTGTAATTACTCCCACCTTCACTAAGAATATAATATGATTTTATAAATCATATTAACACAGAAGCATGGATTTATAATTCTTGATTTTCATATACATTAGAAAGGGAGTGTATATTTGGTTATAATGGGATTAAAAACTATTAATTGTAATATTTTGCACCTAATTGCAAACTTAAGAATTTATGTATTTCATATATTGTACACTTTTTAATTTTTCAGATAAATATCATTGCCACCATGGAAAGGATAATGGTGCAAGCGGTGGTATTTTTTACTTTACTAAAAAGATACGTTCTCTAGTTAATGGACATGGTAATTATCCATACGTGAGGGACTTTTTATGTAAGTATGATTACAACATAATACATTTAAATAGAATGGCAAATGTTTAAGGGATTACAGAGCAAGTAAAAATTGTTAATTATACACGCAAATTAATATCCGTGAATCAAATGCATTACAAATCCATTAATGTTTCATTTAATTTTTTAGAGGAAACATAAGCTCTGGTTATTTTTTAATGGTGTTTTTACTACTGAGGCCCCACAGGCGGTGGACATTGATGATATATGAGAATAAATGATAAATTGGGAAAGGATTTATTTTTAAGGAAGGAATCGTTCCAGGCTTAAGTTTAGGGTACCTCCCCGGCATTTGCCATTTATGTGGACTGGGGAAAACCTGGAAAAAACCTCAGTCAGGGAGGACGGTCCTGGCGGTATTCGAACCCAGACCTCCCGCTCACGAGTCCGTGCCTTAACGACCTCGGCCACCCTTGGCGGTAGATATGCAGAGCAAATGGTATTATGCTTGATATACAATAGCCTTCCAGATTCACATATTTTGTGCATTTGTAATGAAAACTGTATGAAATGAAATTAAAGTACCATTCATGAATTTTAAGGCGTAATTTGTTATAATAAAAATCGTTTTAAGAGATTTAAATAATTATTTTTAGTTTAACTAATAAAATCTAAACATTAAGATATTAAACCCAGCTTCATTAATTTCACCAGCTCAATATGATTAGCTATATTGATTTTAGAGGTTCCGTTATATGTTTTAATTGTTCATGTTCCAGAAACTAAGGGGCCTGCTACTGAGAATTGAAAAAGTCACTGCAAAGGCACAATCGTTTATGAAAGAATACCCTACATAATGACTCATCTAAAATAGAATTTATGCTCTTATTTAAGATCAACATGCATTTTGTTGCATAATTATTTTTTATTTTAATCACATACTACACTTTTTTCAATTTATATAAGATTTTTATTATTTTTGGCAGCACATTAATGATTTATGTATATTACTCACCTTCAAAAAATTGCTGCAGCACTTTTTTAAGTAATATGTATTGTTATTTTCACTTTTTACATCAACAATCTATAGTCGTGGTGAAAGTGTTATCAGTTTACAAGAAAATACTGCATTTGTGAAACCTGTTATTTACTGAGTTGGTTAAATAAATTGCTCACAGGTTTGATATATATTTTTTGTATGTGTTATAACCTTGTTTCTCGTCCTTTGACCTTAATAGATTTTAAGGATAATCTTTTAATGTATTGTGTTGTCATGTAATTTATGACTGAGAGCTCCAGTACTTGGAGCATCATTGTATGCTGTACATTTTGTAAATTTAGTGCACTCCTTAATTTTTCATTCTTTTTTAAGTTAGAGTTGTTCCCCGACATAAAGGGGGTATAAGAGCAGAAGGATCTCCATTAAATAAGACTCCTTAAGGATCTTTTGCCCTCTCAAAAACTGCTAATTTTGCTGAATTTTTAATATAGCTGTCATCACAATTAATTGTTTTCCTGTAGAAAGCGCAACTTAAGAGATATGTTTTTCTTCCTCCTTTTAAATACTGGGTCTAGTGGTATGTTATGATATTATACCAATTACTTAATAGCCGGTCCAAAAGATTCACAAAATTTTATATTAAAATAATCTCATAAAATGTTGTAATTAAAAAGAAATTACATGCTAAGAACACAGTAATAACAAATCAATATAAAAATCCGTAGAACCTTTTTTTTTCCAAATATAAATAAAACACTGACAGTCATCATTATTATTGTTCCGATTATGCTACCGGCGATTAAATTCTTTTGTGCTGCTTCCCTTTGTCAAAGAAAGCAATTAGGCATTTCACATTCAAATCTCTGTTTACAATCTTACCATTGCAACGTCAAGTATTGTAACAGAGTCCAGAAGGTTGAGTCAAAGTCCCCTTGAGATATTTCTCCTTCGCTGTGAAAACCTGATTTCACCATTAAGTCACTCATTCCTGTCTTTCATGATTTCGAAAATCTTGCATTTGGCATGATGCGTCACGAAAAGAAAAATAATACATTAAAATAAATAACTAAATAAAATAAAAAGTAAAATGTCCAGTATTGTTGTGTAGAGAATTGTACCTGCATAACAGTTCATCCCAAATATTACTTTAATGCATAATTGGAAACTAATAGTGCACTAATTGTGTCATGCACCCTTTCAAAACTGCCGATTCAAAAACTTATTTGATGTTACATATGATAGATGCTGAATTCTTGCTAATCCGACTTTTAAAAAAGTCGACCAATGCCGAAGTGCGCTGCTTGAGTGGCCGATTTGTTATTGCCAAATAATTTACTTTCCCCTCTATATCATCCTAAAAATAACAAAACGTTCTTTTCACCCTGAGCTAGATAGTCATTCTCTCTTAATATTAATACGATTGTAATAAATGGAAGTATATTGTTACCTACCAGAATTTATTTTTTCAGTACCCGTAACTGATATGAGGTGACCATTTTATCCTAATCCCCGACTGATATCCTACAACTGTTCCTTGTAGCTTTCGCAATTTTTTTGAAAAAACGTGGAATACTTTTTGTCTTTGTTTGATAAATATGACACAAAAATAGAAAAGGGCATATGTTGCATACTTCCAGCCTATTTATGCCATCTATTAAATGTACAATGGGTAATTTATATTGATGAACATGTTTGGAAGTTAGCTCTTGCGCACTAAACATTGGGCCTAACTTAAAAGTAATAAACATTTTACTTATATTAAAATAAAATAAAGCGTATAAATAATAAACAATGGTTCATCATAAAAAGCATAGTTTAAGGAAATAATATTGTCCACAATTTTCGAAAAAAAGGAAACATTAGAAAATAATATTTTAATCCTAAGAACATAAAAGTTTAATATTTGTTGCCCAACTTATTTTATTTATTTGGTTTATTTACGAACGCTCTTTAATATCTCAGGTCATCAGTTCCAATTCAATCCACACCGTGAAATCACAGATAAATTTTGCTCAGAGGCCTTTAATTTCGGGCCTCTTATGTTCCGTTAAACTAGGACTCGGGACCCGCGGCTTTATTTCCATTCCGAAGGAAGCCGTACTTAGGATTTTTATGCCCGAAAAAATCCATGGTCCCTGACCGAGAATGAACCCTTGATCTTGTTTCCACAAGGCAAGTATGGTTATGTGACATTGTATAGTTTTACGGTTTACAAGTTTTCTGTTAGAATTATTGTATTAAAAATGTAATATTGAATTTATAATAATGAATTACAATAAAATAATTTTATTTTTCTAACCAGAAATTCCAGAGAAGTTGGTTATAATTTCACTAGTGCCTTTTAAATATCAGTTGACATATAATATGAACAACCTAAACTGCAAGTTAGAGACCATTTTCATCAAGCAGGAAGAAACGAAATGGTTTAATTGAACGCATTTTTTGCACACTTTTATATTTTGAAAGTAACTTGAACCAGCAACTTTTCAGTAGCATTGACGTTGCAATTTGTAGGCTCTGGAATTAAACTGTTAGCAATTGCTAATGCCAAATTCAAATGACGTCGTGACTGACGATTCACTCAAAGATGACTTTTGTGTGTTGCATAATTTATCACAATCTTACTCGTATTATTAAGTGTAGTCACCTATACCTATAATTACACCCCGGGTGTTATTTAATTACATATCATAAAGTCATATGTTTATGTACAATATAAAAACATATGTTTACAAATTTCGAGAGTGGGAATGATTTCCAAATATTTTATTTTGCATATTTCTAAATATTTGGTGCAATATTACGTATTTAAGAATGTTCATGTTTTAACTTTATTACGTCACTCATTGTCGCTGCATTCAAGTAGAAATTACAGAAGTTTGTTTCGCCAGCAATGAGTCATTTAAAATATTTTCCTTTATTGTTTTCAAAAAAGATCAGAATATATAAATCAGCTGTTGACCATCAGGCCTGTCTTCAACATGCATTTGAATTGACAGTGCTTTCAAATTACCTTAATGTGTATAATAGTACAAGTAACAGCTACTTGATATATCTGTCTCCACAGTCTGTGATCAAGGAAGGCAATCTGATTAAAATCGTAATTTTTTACGATAAACACTTTAAAGCTGTGAAGTCAGATAGTGAACTTCTCTTCTGATTTTGCAGAGTCTGTGACTGAATTCTGGTCGGCATTGAGCATTTGCAAGCGTTTAGTATTATATACCACATGTCATTTCATCTGATGTCTTCCGGATGACATTATCAAGAAACTGAAGACTTCAGGATCACTCAAACAGTCATGGCAATAATAGATAATACAGTTCAAGAAGTTTACCTGGTGAAGTGGCCAATAAAATGCAATATTATTTCAAATATTTAAAATCTCTGGGTGAAACTACGGAAGCCCCTGAGAATATTATTGCTAGCACAGTTACTTTTTTATATCCCATAATACACACCGGTTACATCTTGCGATGTCAAGCGAGATTTTACTGAGTATGAAAATATTTGTGCATAACACTAGAATATGTGAAGAAGAGTATTTAAAATTGATTATACATCCCCTTTCAATATACATAAATTTCTTGATAGTTGACTTTCAGCACTTTTGCATTCATTCTTATAACATTATTAATTAGTTTAAATTATCGATTGTTTCAAAAGTACATATATTAATTTCCCAGTGTTACTACTTGTAACTAGAAAATAAAAAAGGAAATATGTACAAACATTTAGCTTTTAAAGAAATTAAATGTTTGAAGTGATATGTTATTGTTTCATTACATATTTTTGTACAAATTTATTTCTGCTAATGCATAAAATCTGGGCTTAAATATCATATAAAGTTAAAATGAGAAATGAAGACACCACGGTGGCAACATCTTTCGTAAAAAAAGATGAACTGCTAAATTTTCTTAACTTGAATATCGCACAGCAATACCTTTAAGATCTTAAAGAGTATGAAACGGATCTAACAGTGGCGAATGGGACCATTCATTTCTAATTTTTATTCAGTGTTTATTAGGAATTACTACCGCTACTTTTACAGTAGTTAATATATGAATTGCTTATTATGTGAATATGTAATCGCACTGATTGCCGTAAACATTGAAAAAATACACACAATTACATGTATTTAAAGCGTGTGTTGCAAAACTGTTATATAAATGAAAAGGGGAAGCACAGTCTTACGTAATTAGGCCTGGAACGTATCCTTCCTTAAAAAATCCTTTCCCAATATATGATTTCATTTCATGTTATCATCAGTGTTCACCACCATGTGGTGTCTTAGTAGAGTTCAGAGCGTGACTCAGCACATAAACATTCAAAACCTTCGTTTACCTCATGTTTCATCATAAAATACACAATCTTTTTGTTACTTAACATTTTTATTCAAAAACAAAGATAAAAAATACATATTTAGATATCACACGGATAGTTCAAAATAGCATCGACAAGCTTAGTATGTTGGAAATCGCAAACTACTCACTTTCAGGTGCAAATCCATGTCCGGAAATGCATAGTTTGCGAGTTATTGGTCGTCAAAGTATGACAGCTATTTGGATATGGCAATAGGCTTTCGTTGCACATCACATCGTGAATTTAACTACAAAAGGGTTTCGAATTCTCGACCTCCAATGGAGCATTATCGGCGAAGTAAAGATTGGTGAACACGCTCAATTATATGTGATTGTGTGAAAAGTATTTCACACGCTGTATGAACCCGTAAAGTAAGGTCCTGAGTCTTAAGACGGCACCGTGAACTTGCAAAACATGAATGTGCGGGTGAAGGAAAATCCGAAAGAGCAATTCGCCCACAGTAATCAACACAGGTTTCCTTGTTAACGCATCGGTTGGAGGAGCAGGAAGAGGACCTTATCGCACGAATCCATTCAGCGTATGAAATATTTCAAACAACCACTGAATGCGCCAATCTCTGCGCCGCCGATGTACTCACTGTTATCAAATTGAAGGTCGACAATTTGAACCTCTGTAGATATTCTTATGGGTTGGTTTGGCCTGGTAAGTAGAGGATTCTTGATAAATGTGGAACACATGCCCATCACTAAATGCGAAGCATTGTCGTACTTTGAAGCACCACATCACCCTAATCATTCATTTTCGGAATTTTTAATTGTGTTTAACGCCCGTTTTTACTACTGAGGCACCACAGATGATGAACACTTTGGATTCATGAAATGAAATATTGGGAAAGAGATTATTTTTAAGGAAGGAAACGTTCCAGGACCAAGTTTTAGGGTACCTCCCTGGCACTAGCTAATTACGAGCATGAGGAAAACATGGAAAAAACCTCAATCAGGGAGGACAGTCCTGGTGGTAGTCGAACCCCAGACCTCCCGCTCATGAGTCCGCGCCTTAACGACCTCGGCCACCCTTGGCGGTTTTCCGGACATGGAGCTCTTCTTGGAAAATTATCAGGTTGTGGTTCCGCAAAACATACTTTGCGTTTTCAATGCTATTTTGAATCACCTATACACTTCATAATTTTTCGTCAAAAGTTGCAACTTTCATTTAAATATGAAGACTTCAAATCAAAGCAAAACAATATAATTATTTATTACAAATTCTAGTCGTATTAATTAAACAACCGAGGATTGGAATGACAGGTGGAGGAAGTACTCAGAGAGAGAAAACATCAATTAGTCCAACACATACTGATATCAAACCCTGTCGCCTAGGTGAAACTCTGCAGAAAAATAATCGGAATATTTCATTATGATAGTATAATTTAATCTTTGATTTCCTGTGTAGCTATTCTTAGCTCTTCATTCAAAGTTCCAAGTTCCTTGGGTATTTTCATTTGTTTTAGCTTTTGTTTCCTCGGTTTTGTAGTTTTCTTTAACGACAGTGATTTATTATAAAATATTCTGAGGAAGTGAATGCAGAAGTTTTGTAACAATATTGTTCTGATGGTTGTATTAAAAAAAAACTTTTTTTCTCTCATTTCCAATTCATTTGTCTGAATTCCGCAGTTCTTGATGACAGCTGAAAGTCAATTTTAAAAAAATGATATCAAATAAGGCCGAGCTTGTAACTTCACTGTTGTAAAACATTGTGCAGAAAAATGATTCAGCTCTATGTTTTTAACCAAACTTTTAATAATATTTCCATGCCAGTATCATTATTGCCTATGAATGCTTTGTTGTCATGGTTCTTCTGAACAGAATAAAGAATACTGAACATCTCTGTTTATGTTCACGCAGACAATTACATAATACTCCAGCAAGGGGAAAAACGGTGCAAGGGGTGGTGTAGTCTGTCATAAAAGAATTTCCAGGCACTTTGACAAAGAGCCCGGATACAAGGACAGAGAAAATTTTACGCCATGCGCTATAGTGTATATACATACAAACCGGATACGCTCACTGCCAATTTAAATAACATACTTTGTTCCCTTTATATAGTTGTTCATAAAATAATTATATATGTAATACTGCGGTCAAAATTCAAACATTAGCTTAATTTGTAATATAATAAGAGTCTTAGCAGTATTTATGCTAAACGAAATATTACAAAATGAATAGATTGCGGCGGTGTTTATAAAACTTTGTGTGTGATTAAGGTTAGATTAGTTGAGAATCTATGGATTAACTAACTTGGTTAAGGTAATATGGACTAGGTGTTTATAAGGAGGTGATCAAAGTTCATGAAACGATTGGTGTCTCCGGGATGATTTGTCGAACCTTCATTCAGTACCGCAGTCTTGTAATGTTTAGTCCTCGGCTATAAGTTCACTTTATTAGCTGAACGTATTTATGACACACTACCACAGGAAAAGGAGATGATAAACGAGTAATAGTAACGTAGTACTCGAAATTCCAGTTTTTATCGTTTATTAACACAAAATTGCATATAAATATGATTCCAGTCAGGTCACCCTAGAATCTTGAAAACGTTTCGGCTACAAAAACTGATTAACTTTAACTAAGCGAGCTATACATCATGTTTCTACATCGGTTTACTATTTACCGAAACTGTCTAGAATTAGACCTAAACTCCGCCCTGAATTAACTGGTAACTATCTGACTAACTCGAAGTAGATTCTTTAACTTTGTCTTAACTTCTGTAACCTCGTTAACTTGTGCAATTTGTAACTCCTCGTGTAACTCGCGTCTTCACGCACAACTTGTGATCTCTAGTACCTTATTGAAAATTCTTTCTCAATCTCTGTATCATAATCATTGTTTTGTAGTCACTGCTTCGTCGTAGTCTTATCTCAATCTCTATCTGAATCCCCGACATAATTTTTCTATTAATTTCCAACTTGCACCTGCTTTATAAATTCACCCTTCTTCCGTTCTTACGCTGTATAAACACATTCAGTAAAACTGACTAAATGTCACGTAATTTGCTTCTTCTACACCTATATTCCTATTGGTGGGATCTTATTCTATTTTATTATCGTTCAATTTTCATTGGCTATATTCAAAGATTTTGTTCTGGTCCTCCCCTGGCAGAATCTTAGTCTTAGATACTTATCTTCTCGACCTAAATAACATTTTAAAGGAGAGCCATAACAGAGGTTTTATGATTCCATTTACTTATTGCACGAGGTTCCCTGGCACAGTTAACAAAAGAACACTTGTACCCTCAGAATTCTTCCGATCTCTTTGTGTTTCCTACCCGGTCGCATTCAAAGTTTTATTTGAACCGACCCAAAAGAATGCTGGCCCTTCTGGAATGCTAGTCCTTTAATATTCCCTCTGGTACAATCAATTATGGTCTTTCGTGACTATATATATAATTTATCATTTGGCTTGAGATTGAAGCTACGCAATTATTGTCTCAAGATATTCCATATTTAAACACAATGGAAGTGGCCAATGAATCTCTTTGCACAGGATAACTCTTCATGATGAAAAGAGAGAAAAAATCATCATTTTGCCATTTTGATAAAATATTAATAAGTTGTTACTTTTAAAAGTAATTCATTGAAATTATGAATGTGTTTCTCATAAAAATGGCAAGATATTCCCCTGTATGTGCATGATGCTGACACATATTTTACAGTAATAAGTCGCACAGTCTTCTGCTTATATTTTTTGAGCCAGAACACAACAATGATGTTATATGTATTTTAATAGCTATCTTCAAGACCAATTCCAATCCTCAGACCATAAAGCGAGTATCAATAGTACGCAAATGTCTGCTATCGAGGTTTAAGCACATTGCTGCTATTAAGTACATTGGTTTGTTTATTTGGTTCCTTGCAGTATTGTGATTTATAGTTGGAAGTAAATCAACATTAGCATGCTATTTCTTTTGTTTTTATTCAGTTTAATATTGATTTAATGGCACTACACCAGGCACTTTTACAATACGAAAACTTGTTTAGTTTGAGTAGCTCTTGTTGGTGTCCAGTTGCACCTGTAATAATGGCACTGCATCATTACTACCAATATTTAAATTTCCTAAGGAGCAATCATTAACACTGGTGACCACTTTTAATTTTCAAGCACTCATATTTTCACTGTTTTAGAAGTATTTTTCTACGGTTTTGTCAATTTTAATCCCTTTCAATGACGTTCAGCTCACCGCTTTTTTGCCATTTTATTTTTAAAATGATTGCCAATTTACTATTGGTTCTCGGAGGAGGTCATTTTATCGCTTCCTTACCTACGTTTCTTACGACATTTATTGCATAGTTGTAACCGCAAAGCATCACTGCGCAACAAACATGTTTGAAACTCATTGTAGAGTAGTGCATTAGTCATTATTTGTCATCTATTCTATCAGTATGTAAAATTTCATTTTCATATAGTTTTCGTTGACTACTGTCACCTTCCATGGCTGGTTATAGGGATGAAGGAAAATCTAAGACCACTAAACGCAAGACATTTCAAGTAGGGTTAGGCAAGAAAAACAAAATCAAAGATAATTGTTCAACATGTAAAAAATTTGTTTGTGGTTCTTGTATAAACAAAAACTCTGCAAAAGTGTCATACCAATACATCTGAGAATGTATAAACGCAACAGCTTTCTGTATAGAAACAACGCGTTTTTGTATAACTTCTGCGTTTTTAGTATTAATAATTTGTTACCACACAGCATAGAGAAAACCCAATTCATATAATAAAATATTTGTTATTTTCGGGAAAATTGCGCTTATACTTGACATAAACAATAAATAATGCTTTTTAATAATAAACGAAAACATGTGGAAATCATTGTTAAATTACCAACAAATTAAATGAATGGGCACAGGATCCTGGGGACATATAGAGCTAAACACACGGAATTCTTGATCAAAATATGAACATAAAATATCTGAAACCAGAAGCTCGATTCAAGCTGGATTCAAACCTGGTTCGCAGCTCAGAAACCATGTTGTTTCCTCTACAGCATTAGAGCAATCTTAAGTAAGAAATTTCATCGACCTGAGTCAGAAGAGCACTTAAATATGTGATACTGAGCAGATACCAAGCATATACAAACTCACTCTGGAAGCTAAATACAAATTGGATTCGAATCCGAATTGCAATTTAGAAGCAAAATCGTTCTCTTTATACCATTACAGCAGACTAGAAGGCGATAGCAGGAAAATGAAGACCATAGTTTTATGTGAGAAAATTATTAAATCTGTATAAGAAAGTATTAACTATCAATTGACCGCTAACGGACGTTCTAGTGTTAAAGGATAAGTTGATAAAAATATGTGCAAGAGTTAATGATAAAACTGAAGTATGTATTAAACATTTAGAGAGAAAATTTGTGGTTAGGGTGGACATTTTACCTGTGCCATTTTTCCTTAATCTACCATCATTTGTGACAGTGAGGCTTGGCGATGAAAGGAAAGTTCTGGAATAACGTATGAATGGAGTTTTGGAGAGTGATCATGGGTTTTAATGAATGGAGTGAGCAGGGTGTTATAAATGTTTCCAACTCCTTTGCAAGTCAGATTAAGGAAAAACAGATATCCGCGTTTAAAACAATTGCCTAAGGAGACTATGTTCTTTTTAATTAATATTTATGTAGAAATGTATGTGTCATTTATTTATGTCCATTAGTGTTAAGGTGTCTAGTAATTTGAAAGTTAGTGTGTTTTTCAAGGATTTGTGCTTGCCTGTGGAGAAGTTCATTTCGATTTTGAGTGCAGTGAAAGTAAAGAGTTAATGGGAAAGATGGAATAAATTGGATAATTTGGCGAGTTGCCTTGATAATAATAATAATAATAATAATAATAATAATAATAATAATAATAATTTATTAATAATATATTTCGCTCATTAAAGAACGACTTCATTAACATAGGTCGCCAATGGAAGTTACCCACTGGATCATGATTTCAATACAGAGAAACCTGGTAAATTAATTTTAGCATTACAAGAATTAAAGCTTTCTTATGCAAATCAAATGACATATTCAAGATGTCAGGCTGCACACAATATATATATGATAATTGAATTTTGAATTCGATTTTATTTTTAAGTAGTTTGGTTAAAATTATTTGTTCTATTTGTAAGGGGTACTGTAATTAGTTATAAATGGCTAATAATTTTCTGTTTATATGGATTTAAAAAGCTAAAGTCACATCTGTATATAGATGTATGTGTGTTTAATTGATCCATTGATTGCATTTCATCAAAATTCCATAAAATATTTTTATCCTACTACACCAATAAAAATATTTGATTAAATTATTCTAATTTTTCACGCCATGAATTGAGTGGAACTCTGATGACCTGATATGTTAAAGAGCGTCCACAAATAAACCACCAACAACGCATGTTATTGGTGTTGCAATTATTGCTCTTATTATTGTATCATTACTTATTGCACTACTGAAACAGTAATGGGCAGTTGTTGATTAACCATTTTTTGTTCATAGATTATTTTATGTATGACGAATTCAAATTATTTTATGTTTCGTTTACGTATAATAAATATTGTTTGTAAACAATTTCAGATTCTTTAAAAAACACGGAAATATTTTGCAATAATAAATAATGGTATGTTGTTATCATATTACTGAGTGAAAGTTTCGTGGTTACTTATAATAATAGTGAACGATAGGAGCCACCATTTTTTTCTGCATTGTGGTTTGGGTAATGAAGTCATTTTGCTACCTTAAATTGTAGTTGTGCTGCATGGTGTTAATAGTTAATTGCTACTGTTTGTCGTTGTGATAAAATGACACCGGTTTGTGTAAAGGCGAGTTGACATACGAAACTTTTGGTATAGATCATGTGTTCCGAACATGTTCCGATCGGTGGGGAACAAGTTCCCTCGTGTTTCATACTAATGACCGAGTTCTGTACCTGTATAGGACAAGGTTCTGTGTATCGCTAGACTTGCGAAAGCGATTGCTGTTCTGCATCGTGATCATGCCTACATAATTGACGCATTTTTTTCATAAACAATAAATATGGAGTGGTGGGTCACAAAAACATTATTTTTAATAGAAGAAATGGAAGTATGAAATTGCACTTGGAATTCTCAAAATAAGAATTTCAGAAACAGGAAAGCACATAAAGATTTTTGCGTGAAACTGCTTCTGTCCTCAAAGTTGAAGTTGGAGAAGTGCTAAAAAAAATATACATAATATGAAATCTCAGTACAACAGGGAATTGTGGAAAATAACTTTAGGATCGGTCTGAAACGAAACATATAAATCAAAATAGACATATTTTATGTACCTCAACTGCCTGTGTGACATAAATAAGCCTTTTTTCATACAATAAACAGACATGGAAGTAAATTAAGTGTAATATTGCATTATCTTGTTTATTATATTATTTATCATACAGAAACGAAGAATGATATTATTTTATTTAATTTATACCAAAAATACAGGAGGCCTATGTTTATTCATGATACATTTCTTGGCCTTCAACCTTTCACCTTTCACTTGAAAAATATGATAAATATTCTACTGTCATATTTTTTCTTACATTTTGTGCCGATTTGCGACTTTTTTAAAGCTAAAAGAATATCATTACATTCTTTCCTCCACGATCCTGGTTGAATATTCTAAGCTCTGCAGACGTCTTCATCCAGGGGGTGAATATATTCTATTAGCAGGGGTATTTCTGCATAGATAGTTATTCAAGTATACATATGCTAATGTAACAGTAGCAGTTTTCTGTTGTGCTAAATTCTTAGGCTTTCATATGTCACGAAAAATTAATGTTAGAATTCCAAACACATTTCCTACTATTCTTTTTGCTCTGCTTAACCGATAATTATATATCTGTTAAATTAATTCTAGTTCATAACTTCCAGGATATGGTTTCATGACATTTTCAGCTAGGTCGAATACAATGTGCGCAACGAACACAAATAGTGTAGTCTGCTTTCTTCTAGGCAGCGGCTGTGGTTCAGTAATGTTTAATGTTTTATTTTGAAGGTTATGGTAGAGAGATGAGCGGTTTAAATCCCTGCTATTAGAAACTCACTATGAATTACAACATTTACATATATTAACTGATAGTAAGTATTAACTACGGCAAGCAAATCTTTGCTAAAAGTGGCAGGTATAATTATAAAACAAACTTCTGCACATGTTTATCATCCATGTTCCCCATATGATGTGAAACATTCCACAGCAAATAAAGTGCCTTAGCTGGTTCTTTTCATTCTAGTTCGTTACTGGGTATCCGAAAAAGTAAAAATAATACAATAGAAATAATAGTATAATAAAATAAGATGGTATTGATTACAATTTTAAAGATTTTTAATTCCGTTTTACCATAGATTCGTTTTAGGGGAATCATCAATGAAAGTAATATTTCAACTAAACTAAACGAAATATCCGAGGAAAAATACATTCAGGAGAAAGAAAATATTTTTGAATCAGGACCTGGCACTTCAAGCAGGCAAACTTTAAACTCATAAACAACCAAAGAAAAATCAAAAAGCTTTATGGCTAGATGAATTGTTTTCCGTCTTAGGCAAAATTAATCAGTTTTGGATAAAAAAAAAACGGGAAAATGATTCACAGAGTGTTTGGTAAGTTCGTTGCTCAGGAACTTGGTTCTATAAAGAGCCAAAACATCTATTAATGTTAAAGAAAAAATATCAATGCAATTTATGAAATTGATATATCCGAGTTATAGTCTCCTGTGTTATAGATTTCTTTCCCTTTATTTATATATACATAGGTCAAGTGGACTTAAACCTCTGTACATGAAGTGATGGTGCTTGTAACCAAAATGAGAATGATTATAAAGTGGTTTTCAACCCATTTAGTGTTAAAAGAAAGTGCTGTCGTTTACAAAGATTTTGAAACTGTTTCTTTTCAAAAACATGCCGAGGTTTTTTTGGTTTAAATTTCCACGAGTGATTTTTTCCGAGAGTAACCCCTATTCTAAACACATTTCAATCTTCAATCCAAATAAAGTAGGTACGTGTTGATAAGAGTGTAACCATCCTTTTTAGATTTAATTACGCCTCCAAATACGGTCGGCATAGAAAATAAGGTGAACCGATTCAGCAATTTTACTCAGACTTATCGTCCTGTAATGTTTCAAACGAACAATAAATTTATTTTGAACTTAAGTCTGTTGCCTGAATTTGATCCTGAAGTTGAAGTAAAATGACTCCACAGACCTTGGAAATTATTTTACTAATCTCCCTTTTAGAAATTCTGTGATGATACATCCCACTGCTGAATGAGTGAGTCACCTATTGCTAGAAGGCGTGTGTTACAGCCTGTTGTTTTGCCGGTGAAATAGTAGCCTGAATTTGTATCTTATAACACATAAGAGCAGCAACCATTTATAGTAAGTTTTAAAAGTCAATTGGTGACACCCTCACAAAATTTCTAAATCCCTGTTGGTATTCAACTGACTATTCTTCCTAATATTGAACGGTAGGCATCATACGAATTAATTTTCAGCAAAAAAACTTCTTTTCCACCACCTCCGTTTTTCTTTTTTCTTCTCATTTCTTGCAAAATAACAGCACAGGTAGCTGCAGCATCTGCACAGATCCGGAAAATTTCCTCCGTTTTGAAGCTGATTTGTAACATTCTCCTAATCAAATGTTCCAAACGTAAAAGCTCTTTATTTGATTTATATTAAACAAATATGCATGCTACAAAATGTTATATACAGTTGTATACAAAGCGTTATATATATTTGGCAAATATAAAATTTTGAAATAGTTCATATCCTGGAATTTATGTTTTGAGTCCAAAGATAATCCAATTAGCTGCAATTTTTACTTTAACATTCGGCTGATCTTTTTAGCAGTTGCATTGAAAAATTTATATTTTCTGTCTCACATTTTAAAATACGTTAATGTTATTCCAATGCATAAAAAAGGCAGAAAATTTTAACTCGCAAATTGTATACCAATTTTTGTAACTGCCAGTCTTGAAAGTTTTTGAAATTTAATTCAATAATCTAACTATCCAATATTCTGAAACCAAAAAACGTTTACTCTTTCAGCAAGGTTTAATACATCGTGCTAGTGCTATTGAAGCAATAATTAAATTTGTGGAGAAACTTTTTGATAATTTAGAAAATGCTATGTCAATCTGTGGTCGTATCTACGACTTCAGTAAACATTTTATCATCAGTGTGCTTAAATATTCTCTAAATAAACTACCTTTTTACGGTTTCTGCAATACCACGAATAAACAATTATTTTTAGAACACACTTAAAAGATAGAAATCAGTCTTGTTTTTAAATTGTCAGATGTCTATAGTTAATTCTATGAAATTTGGAGCCCCATAGGGTCCATACTTGGAAGTGTTCTTTGTATTAATGGCCTTCCAGCCTACACTTGAATGCTTGGAGACTTACTTACATGCTTGCAGATGATTTAGCACTTAGCATAATAATGAAATTTTTATGAGCATCAAACATAATAATTCATCATCTAGGCTACATTCTTGGTGTGATGACAATAAACATTAACTAAAATAAAGCTGTTTATACTAAATTTCCTTGCAATGGATCTATTGATCTTTGCTTTAGAGTTAAGGATTCTTGGTATTCATTTTGAGGCAGGTCTTGGTTGGAGTACAAACATTAATTACATAACTGAGAAAATAAGCAGTAGAATGTTCATGATGTGAATTCTTAAAACAACTTTAATTATAATTTGTTATATTCGATTTAACAGTTATCTGAATTCTGGAACTATCCGGTGAGGTAATCACACAACATTTTCGGAACTGCTTATACTTCAAAAGAGAGATTTCAGAATTGTCCTTAATACGTTTACTAGACCCTGTATATCACTCTCTACTAAATTAGGAACGCTTATCTTGGCATCACTGTTTATTCTGGATTATCTCTTGCACTAGAAGTCAAGTTTCGACAGATTGACTATTTGTTCTGCTGCACATGATCATGTTACTGGAAACAGATTATATATAATACTTCTTAGGCTTTCACGGCCGGTATTGTCATTAAAACAATTAAATTCTCCCGGGCTGTTTTGCCGTGGTCCATGGTTTAAATGACTACCATAGCTTTCACCAACTACTCCGGTTGGCATCTTCAGTAGACGAAGAGTAACACCTAACTGTTAACACGACGACAGTATTGATTATATATATAATTACAGTAATACAAATCACAGTTTTGTTTGTATTTTTTATACCTTTTATCATAGCTTGTCATTGCATATAAGGAATGCGTCTTTGCCTGCACTCAAGAGGGCGGTCCGTTGAATACTTTGGACAATTCACTATATAATGTTATCAAATTTACCAAATAAGGTTTTAATATATTTTGTCTCTTTTTTAATTTAATTTCCAGTTTTATATTTTTAAAAAAATTATTTTAATTTTAATTCAGAAATTTATTTATATTTCATTTGTCAAAGGGGCAAATATACTTCTTATCTACTAATGTAGCTGAAAGGGAATATGGCAGAAATAAATAAATGGAGCATTACAATAGTTACGCGTTATTTTTCAGAGCTATGATGTAAACACTTATGAATATAGGGACTTCAGGGGGGAAAATAACTTTTATTATATACATAGACTCTTAAAAATTGGGTTCTAATACTTCTATATTATTTGTAATAAAGATCAAGCATTTTGCGGTTTCTCTTGCTTACGTATTATGATATTCAGACATCGATGTTATAAATATAACAGTTTAATGCAAAAATGAAATCATCGCATTTCTGTTCAGTGTTTCTCATTGTGCTGTGCTCTGTCATATTCTTAGCACTGGGTGTATTTATGCTCATGGATGCAAAGTCCTAATGATAGGGACGTGCCGAGCTGCGCACTGGTAGTGGCAGAACAAGTTTGCACTGAAACCGGCCGCAGCCAAATTATACTATTTAGTATGATGCGTTATTTTACAGCATTATAATTCAATTTTGGATGACTTAATTAATGTCGTTACTAAGTTTATGGAGATCGGTCCGGCCCAAATGAAACAGTTTCCTTCTAAATGAATGGAAAAGCAAAATGACTTTGACGTAGTCTTGTTGTTTGAAAGACTGGAAAGCTAACTTCATACGTTATCGGCATAGTCGTGCTTTATCAGTCAGTTGTTTTAGAAGCGAATTGTGTATAATTGCCACCTGCAAAGGAAAGGTACGTGTTTTAAAAGACGTTTTTAATTGCTTCTATTGTGAACAAGTGTTTTAGAATTCACAATAAAGCATATCAGGACCACGTCATTACTCCCTATGAATCATACTTAGTTTTTCTACATAGACGTTATAAACTTATCGGGGTCTATGCCAACATGAAACAACGGCTTGCAGACATGATCTCACTACCTCGGCCATGCTCTCATTTTTACAGAGTAGCATCTTTAAGCGAGATGGAAAGCCAATGGGGTTCGAATTCCGCCAGGACCGTCCTCCCTGACTGAGGTTTTTTCCAGGTTTTCCTCAGTCCTCATAAATGGCAAATGCCGGGGAGATACCCTAAACGTAGACCTGCAACGTTTCTTACCTTAAAAAATCCTTTCCATAATATCATTTCATGTATCACCGGTGACCACCGTCTGTGGTGTCTCGGTAGTAAAAACGGGCGTTAAACACTAATCATAGAAAAGAATGCATGGGACAGCATCTGTAATGCAGTTTAGTGCTTTCCTTTAGGATCTTCATACTCATATGTCGTACTGCGGCAAATTTTCTGCTCGTTTCCTACAAGACTGAACTCGCAGGTAAAGCTTCTTGAAACTTTTTTGGTCCTGATGTACTCTTCGGAAATGATGGCTACACTTCATGGCTTCACATTCACAAGAATGACACCATTATTTTCCCAAAAAGACTCATTATGACTTTTCCGGTGGAGGGCGTTGTTTTAAAATTTCTTTTCCATTGCAGATTGAGAAGGATGCACTCCATTGATTGTCTTTTTGTCTCCAGCCCAAAGCTATGTATCCAGGTGTTGTTACTGAGAACAGATAATCCTCCTCTAGGCTTTAAAAGGTTGCAAGTGTTCAGAAAAAAATTATGTTTCTCTAAATGCTTTGGTTTGTTGTGAGACTTGGTGAAAATCTTGCATACAACTTCAAATATACAACGGCAGTCAGACGTCTAGCGCAGGCTCTAAGCTATAGGGCTCATTTATTTGTGATATGCCGATCTTCAGAAAAAAATGGCATGCGTCCATGTCTAGAGTGTGGGCTGGGACAGAACTATCAAACGGTGGTATTCAAGGAGCTTCATTTGTTCATTTTCTGAAGCTTTAACTCTCCTAGCCCGCGGACTTATCGTGCTTTCGACTACACAATTTCCATACGGGCGACTCCATTGTGCAGTCGGATGAAAAATTAACACAGTTGACCTCAATTTTTAATGTTTATATTTTATACTGCTAGAACGTGTTTTTAAGAAGGGAAGTAAACTATGAAGAGATGAGAAATGAGTGATGAAGGGAACAGAAGTCGCATCTATTATATAGAATATATAATTATATTCTATATTATATAGAATATATAATCTAGAATATATTAATTTGAGGATTATTAGAGCACGTTAATTGTTAAAAATTCTTTATTGCATGAGTTTAGGCCTATTTATATAATTCATATACTTTTCTTTTCTTACATTTGAAACTATAACTATAATTCAACCTATAATTGTACGTATTGTTTGAAAATAAATAAAATTCAATTCAATACTATCACAAACGTATGTTTTTGTTATGAGATCCCTAGATCTAAGAACTTTTATGAAAAGAATTGGAAATCTATCGCATTTTATTAAAATGCTCTTTTTTATAGAGGGTGAGTTTTCGAACGCTTAAAACATATATCAGAACAACAGCTCATTTTAAGCCTCAAATGTTAATAAATACGACTGTTTGTAAAACAAACTAATTATTCCACAAGATTAGAAAAAAAAATATATGTTATGTATATTTGAATGATTTCCTCAAAAGTAAAAATAAGCAAAATTGCAAATTATTAAGGCAAATAAATGTAGATTTCAAATGTGTGCCTCTAAAGTAAGTAAGTATAAGGGAAAAAATCATACCTAGAAGCAGATACCTTATATCTGTCTGGCACGCCGATAGATCATACAGTCACACTCAAAGTGAAAAGTACAGCGGACTTCCTGCTCATCCTCGCACAAGCGTACGCATCTAGCAACACCCATGTATTCGAAATATAATTTAACGAAACTGTTTTTATTGGAAGTTCCTCTCGAAGCAACATCAAAATAAATAGGCAGCATTTTGTCAGTCTATGAAAGTAAAAGAGATGTGTCAAACTCCAGCTTTTTGTTTTTATTGATCCAATTTTTTATCCAATTCCGAAGGAATGTAACTATTAAAGTTGTGCCCATGAAAACATTTTTGAAATTTTTTTCTAAAGCTCCATCACTCCTACTAATTAAGGAACTAAAAATAATGTGTGTGAGTGTTTATGTTTGTTAACGCTCTAGCGGCCACGATTTTTGTTTTTCTCATCGAAACTCGGTATATACCGATGAATTAATAAGCCATTCATTGAGTTCGTTAACCAGCAAAATTGGAGCATTAGGAGTGGGAGTAGGAGTTAACATAAAGCTCTCTCTCTCTCACACACACATCTGTGTGAGTGTGTTTTATCTTTTAACCTGGTAAAGACTGCAATTTTTGTTTTCTGTCAACAAAACTCGGCATATAACGATCAATTAACAAACGATTCATAGTGTTCGTTAATCAGCAAAATTGAATCATTAGAAGCAAGATTCAAACTAGAGAGAAAATTTAAAAACCACTCTAGCTGTCGCATTTGTTTATTCCTTCTCAACGAAATTCTGTACATGCCTTTGAAATAAAATAGGAAAATCAATTTCTAAAAATCATGAAAATCGGATCGTTAGGAGTGTGTGGTATACCTGAAAATCAAAATTTTAAAAGAATGCTAGCGGAATTGCATTGAAAAAATGATACATTAAAAGTATAAAAAAGTATTTCTACACCTGTAAAAGTGGATGTCGATTTTTAAACTGACATTTTTAATTAAATAGCGCCACTATTCAACTCTCTGAGGAATTTACTTTGTTTACGCATCTCCTGTGATGACGAACTTTTATTCATTTTGGTTTATTTACGCACGTTCTTTAATGTCTCAGGTCAAGAGCGTTCCATTCTATTCATGTCGTGAAAAGAGAAATAAATTTTGCTCTTCGGCACGGTTCTCATGGCTTTACTTCTCTTTGGAGGAAAGTCATACTTAGGATATTTCCCCCCCCAAAAAAATTAAATACCCTGTCCGAGATTAAATCCGCCATTTTGGTTCTAAGGTTTTTTATTCGTTTATTTACAGATGCTCTTTAACATCTCAGGTCATCAGCGTTCCATTCAATTCAGGGCATGAAACGGTCAACAAATTTTGCTTAGAGGTCTCTTCTTTCAGGCATGAGGTTCCTTTTCGTGCCGTAAATGTACGACACGGGACCAACAGCTTTACTTCCCTTCCGAAGGAAGGCATACTTAGGATTTTTACGCCCGAAAAAATCCATCGATTATGGCCTGGGTTTGAACCCGCGATGGTTTAGAAGGCAAGTAAGGTTATTACTACACCACCAGGACGGACTTGGGTCTACGAGGCAAGTATAGCTACCACTAGATCATCAGGACTGAGTTTATTGCTTCCTGTGGACAAGTTTTGTCAAATTTGTATTTATATCGCTGTAAAAACTTTATTTTGTAGGTATATGGCATATACACAATAATGGCACGTATACTATCATCTATAATATCAACGTTTTTCATGTGTCTAGCAATAATATTTTCTTTGAAAATGAAGTGAACGATATATTTACCGCTTTAAAGTAATAATACGTATTATCTTTAAGCAAAATCGCCTTCATGTGATCCTGTAGGTATATGTTAAAATTTCTTTATTTATTTTTCAATACAATACTAATTTGTAAGATTACTTGGTGTTCGGTTCCTTATGGATTGATCCATACATAACAACTAAATCAATGATGCAATCCTTAATAATAATAATAATAATAATAATAATAATAATAATAATAATAATAATAATAATAATAATAATAGTAATAATAGTAGTAGCACCAGCAGCAACAGTAGTAGTAGTAGTAGTAGTAGTAGTAGTAGTAGTAGTAGTAGTAATAGTAGTAGTAGTAGTAGTAGTAGTAGTAGTAATAGTAGTAGTAGTAGTAGTAGTAGTAGTAGTAGTAGTAGTAGTAGTAGTAGTAGTAGTAGTAGTAGTAGTATATTGATTACAGTGGTACCAATACGATACAACTTCAAACGAATTATATATGCTTTTATACTACACTACGTCAGTTTGATTTAGTACAAGTTATTATTAGATTACTTCACATTAAATTATAAAACATTAATTCAACAATAAAATGATAAAATACATAAATATAAAATATAAAAAATAAAGAAACACAATGAGATACCCCTCAGGGGCCCAATTTATTGGGTACGGGGCGTAGCGACCCCGAGGCACCCGATCTGCTCCCTCAGGTCCGCGCTTAGCGCGTTTGACTCCTTTTTATTTCGCCTCTTTTATTGTTTTATTTGTCCTACTTCCCTGTTCTTTGTCTGATGGGTGCCCCCGTGTTTGACGCGGTAAAAAGTGACTAGGTAACAGCGTAACTCCCAGCACTGGGTTATCATGTAGGACGGGAGCGTATCCCCTGGTAAAGGCCAGGCCCGGGGAAGGGCCATTGCATGAGCTGTAGACTTCCTGCAGGCGATTGGGTCCCTTCGTCAGCCCACAGGAAGATGTGACCCTGAGGTTACTTTGTTCAGGCCAGAGCCAGTAACCTAAGCCGGGGTGGCGCCCAGGAAGCAGCCCGCCATCGGAGTCGGTTGCAATGGTGGAGGAATAAATCGCTATGGTACTGGAAAATAATCCTTTACATTCTAAACGCAAAAGAGTTGATGCAAAAGAAGTAATCGAGAAGTCTTTCCCTCGTTACTTAGTCATTAGTCGTACTGAAGAGAATCAGTCGTTTACGACCGTAAATCCATTTAAAATTCAGAAGGGCATTGATGCCATAGCTGGACCCGTTAAGTCCTGTACCCGTCTACGCAACGGATCACTTTTGGTGGAGACACTTGGCCTGTCTCAAAGCAACTCGTTGCTCAAGGCGACGCTACTCCACGGACATCCCGTCCGTGTCGAGAAACATAAGACCATGAATTCGTCGCGAGGAGTTGTCACCACAAATGTTCTAGACGGAATGTCCGACCCGGAAATCCAGAGCTGTCTGGAAGACCAAGGGGTCACCTCAGTATATCGTGTACAGGCAAGGAAAGAGGGGGAATTACAGCCGACCCGGACTCTTTTCCTCACATTCGACAGGGTCGAATTGCCGCAGAAGATAAAGGCGGGCTACGAGGTGATAGAAGTGCGCCCGTATATCCCTAGCCCGTTGCGATGTTTCCAGTGTCAGCGTTTTGGACACACTCGCATATCATGTAAAACTGCCGTATCCATCTGTGCAACCTGCGGTCAAGCAAGTCACGAGGGAGCATGCCCATCCGCTCCTGTCTGCGTCAACTGCCGCGGTGAACATCCAGCCTCGTCCCGCGATTGCCCTCGTTTTCGAGAGGAGCGCTGTATCCAGGAGATCCGGGTAAAGGAAAAACTCTCCTTTACTGAAGCCCGGAAGCGATTCCAGTCTCGCCAACCTGTCGTGCCTAAGACCGGCACCTACAACGCAGCAGCTTCTTTTGCGCCCAAGAAGTGCGATAGCAGTACGCAGACCTGCGATCTTGTGTTTACACGGGTCCAACCTACGCCTAGTTCTCCAAAGCGCTCTACCGTGAAGCGCAAAGCTGTTGTTTTTAATGCCCCTGATATTAAGTTCAGGACGAGTTTTACACGAACGGATTTTTTAAAGTCATCAACTCAGGTAGAGCAGAAAAAGAGCCCTTCTCCTCCTAGGAGGTCACGCTCCCATGATGGGAGCAAACCCGCTAGGCGGTCGCCGTCGCCGCCTATATCTACATCCAACCGATTCCAGGCGTTGGAATCGGTGGATGCTTCTCAGCGGGAGAGCCCTCCCTCTGAGGATGTGATGGAGCAGGATATGCCTGCTCCTTCAAAACCACCGAGTCCCACGCGATTGAAAAAAGGACGTTTGTTTCGCCCTGCACCGTCCAAAAAGTAAGGTGGTAAATTTTTAGCTTCTTTTATCTAATTTTAACAATGGCTATCCTTTCGTGGAATGTGCGTGGTCTCCGTAGTCGCAGACCTGACCTCGAATTAATTTTACGTTCTACTGACCCTTTGCTCGTGTGTCTCCAAGAGACTAAGCTTCGCCCAAGTGATTCTTTTAATTTACGCGGTTACTCTTCGGTGAGATTTGATCTCCCTCCCGAAGATGGCGCTCCCGCTCACGGCGGAGTTTTACTTTTAATTCACAATAACGTGTACAGCACCTCACTACAGCTCCAGACTCCTTTACAAGCTGCTGCAGCTACAGTTCACTTTTTTCGCCTTAGTTTTTCCGTCTGCACTGTTTATTTACCTCCGTCCGCCACCATCACCACAGTTGACCTGGACGATCTTCTGTCTCAGCTACCACCCCCTCTTCTTCTTTTGGGGGATTTCAATGCACACCATCCCCTATGGGGTTCCGCCACGGAGTGTGCGAGGGGTAGCATTATAGCCGACTTTCTGGATCGTCACCATCTAGTACTGCTCAATACTGGACAACCTACATTTCTTTCAGACAGCACTCACAGTTTTTCACATTTGGACTTATCCATGTGTTCTTCCTCGCTTGCTGTACATTTCACCTGGAACGTCATCTCTGATTTATATTCCAGTGACCACTTTCCGTGTCAGATCCATGTACTCTCTCCGAACGCACATTCACAGCGCACGCCAAAATGGCTCATTGATAAGGCGAATTGGACTCTCTATCGATCTTTGGCCGAATTTTCAAGGTGAGAATTTCCATCTATCGACATCGCGATCGAGCACCTCCGTACGGTCATCATGACGGCCGCAGATAAGGCTATTCCCCGGTCGTCTTGTCACCCCAGACGCTTGCCGGTTCCCTGGTGGACTGATGAATGCCGGGATGCATTGCGTGCACGCCGAGGTGCTCTCCGAGCTTTTCGTCGCCACCCTACATCAGCAAATATGATTTGCTACAAACAACTTCGCGCCAAATGCCGCCGAGTCATTAAGGATAGCAAAAAGGCTTCTTGGATTTCTTTTACCTCTTCTTTTAACCGCACAACGCCTTCATCCGTAGTTTGGGAACGGCTACGCCGCGTTGCTGGCAAACCAAGGTTTACACCTATACCCGGTCTTAGGGTTTTAAATCGAGTGCTCACTGCTCCGATTAACGTCGCCAATGTTTTAGGTCGAACCTTCGCTGATGTTTCTAGTTCCGCCAATTACCTGGCTACATTTCGCGCACTAAGGGAGCAGGTTGAGAGGAAAGGTTTCTCATTTGCCTCCGACCATCAGGACAGCTACAACGTTTCTTTTACCGCCAGGGAACTGGAGCATGCCCTTTCTACCTCTCGACATTGCGCACCGGGGCCTGATGGCATTCATGTTGCCATGTTACAGCATTTACCAGCAGAAGGCAAAGCATTTTTATTACGAACTTTTAATTTTATTTGGTGTAACGGCACATTTCCTTGCGCTTGGCGATTGGCCACTGTCATCCCCATACCTAAGCCTGGAAAGGACCCACATCTTCCTTCCAGTTACCGTCCGATTTCCATCACCAGCTGCGTTTGCGAGGTGTTGGAACGAATGATTAACGGACGGCTCATGTGGTGGTTGGAGTCGAGGCAATTATTAACGAACGCCCCGTGTGGTTTCGGGCGTCATCGTTCCTCAGTCGACCATCTGGTGTCTTTAACTACCCATGTAATGGACGGTTTTGTGCGCAAGTGCCAAACGGTTGCTGTATTTTTCGATCTGGAGAAAGCGTACGATACTTGCTGGCGAGGCGGTATCCTCAAACGCTTCACGATTGGAACATACGTGGGCGTATGTCTGTTTTTATTCAGGAATTTCTGAAAGACCGGGTTTTTAATGTTCGCGTGGGATCAGTTTTATCGTCGAATTTTATTCAAGAGAACGGTGTACCTCAGGGCTCGGTACTAAGTTGCACACTGTTTGCCATTGCTATTAACTCTATCACCCAGTGTCTACCACCAGGAATACAATCGTCGTTATTTGTAGACGATTTTGCCATATATCTTTCCTCTCGGAGGACCTGTCTCCTGGAACGCCGCCTCCAATGCTGTCTCGACCGCCTTCACGCTTAGAGTGTCTCTCACGGGTTCCGTTTCTCCGCAGAGAACACCGTCTGCATGACCTTCTGGCGCCACAAGGAGTATCATCCACCTTCGCTCCATCTTGGCCCAGACGCACTCTCCTTCGCAGACGAAGTTCGGTTCCTTGGCTTGGTGTTTGATAGGAAATTATGCTGGTCATCGCATATAGCGCAACTCAGAGGCAAGTGTGAACGTTCTCTTTGTATTTTACGTGTTTTAAGTGGCACATCTTGGGGAGCTGACCGGACTGTTCTTTTACGTTTTTATCGCTCTCTTATCCGGTCCAAATTGGATTATGGCAGTGTCGTTTATGGCTCTGCGCGGCCTTCAGTTCTGCGCCGCCTGAACCCGATTCATCACCGAGGTATCCGTGTTGCCATTGGGGCATTCCCCACCAGTCCTGTGTTGAGTTTATGTGCGGAGTCTGGAGAACCTCCGTTGTTTTATCGTAGGGATGTTTTACTAGCTGCGTACGGTTGTCGCTTAGCTGCGCAACCTCGTCATCCCACGAATGAGCCGTTTTTTACTGTGTCTTTTGATCGTTTTTATGCTGCTCGGTCTTTTACTCCTAAGCCCCCTGGCTTTCGTTTTCGGGAGATTTTACGGACGTTGGACATTGAGTTACCTGCTTTTTTCTTAGCCGGGGAAACTTCTTCTCCCCCCTGGATTTTAGCAGATGCCCCCGTTCATCTCGGGCTTACGTCCTGTCCGAAATCATCGAGCGCTGCACATATTAATCGTTGTTCTTTTAGCGAGATCAAGTCCTCTTTTAATGGCTGGAATTTTATCTATACCGACGGCTCAAAATCTGACGCAGGTGTAGGATGTGCTTTTGTTTTTAATGGGGCTAGTTTTACGTATGGTCTTAACGTTGCAACATCTATTTTTATGGCGGAGCTTTATGCTATCTATCGGGCGGTTTTATTTATTTCTGATCACGGGCTGGGGAACAGTGTTATATGTTCCGATTCTTTGAGTGCCATTTTAAGTTTTAGAAACCTGTACAACCTCCACCCCCTTGTACAGATGGTCCAGAATGTAGTTTTAACCCTTTTCGACGCTGGCGTCAGGGTAACACTGCTATGGGTGCCTGGACACGTCGGACTCCCAGGTAATGAGGCCGCAGATGTTGCAGCAAAATCCGCTCTTTTAGACCCTGCTGAGTACGAGCAGCGTTTTTATTTCGGGGATTTTATACATTCATTACGTAGAGCCATTTTTTCGCGCTGGCGCGATGAGTGGGATTTAATACTCGCCAATAAGCTTCGGGAATGTAAATCATCCCCTTTTAACTGGTCAACTTCTTCTCGCGCTGTTCGTCGCGAAGAAGTAATTTTAGCTCGTCTTAGAATTGGGCATTGCCGTTTTAGTCACTCTCACCTTTTTAATGGTCAACCCGCTCAGGCTTGCCCCCACTGTGACCACCCCTTTACAGTGCGTCACATTTTAATTGAATGCCATCATCTGGCAGCTTTTAGACATAGACTAGGTTTGTCCTCCTCTATTGAGGAATTACTTGCTGATGATGTGGTTGCTGTTGAGCGAGTGCTCCGTTTTATCCGTGTTTGTGGGTTTTGGAGCAAGGTGTGAGGTGTTCTCTTTTTATCCATAACTGCATTTTTAGACGCTTTTAAGACTGTTGTTGTTTCAGCATTTGATGCATCGTTTTTAGTACCAGTCTTTTATTACGTTGTTATATATAACCCTTGTTATTGTTTTGGGGTTTTATTGTTACCAGTTTAGACTTTTACAGTTCTGGGTTATTTTCAGCTTTTGCTGATGTGTTTTACTCCAAGTTTTTATATGTTCTAGTGTTGATGGTTATTGGGTTTTATTGACCCTTTTTAGACCATTATAGGACTGTTGTTTTTCGCTATTGCGGTTTTTTTTTAATACCAGTCCTTTGTTGACCATTACACCCATTTGTTATTTGTTGTGGGTTTTTATTTTGTTGCACAACGTGCTACTGTTATTTACTCTAAAACATTATTTGTGTCAACTACTTATTTTTAGTTCTGGCGCAGTCTTTAGTGTGTTTGGGCGCTAATGACCTTAGATGTTGTGCGCCCCTTAAACAATAATCATCATCATCACAATGAGATACATATTTAAAATATCAAACATCTATATATAATATAAAAATCCCTTTATGAATGACATTACTGGATATAATAAATCTATTAACTCCCAACCGCTTTCCCGGCTATCAGCCTTTTCAGACATGACCTATCTCATTTTCGTCAGAAATGTACCTAACTTTTCCTCTGCTTCTTTGCCAATCAGCAGAGTCCAACAAGACTACTTACCCTTGATGATTGCGTAAAGTAGTGTGGTAGATACTTTCCCTCCACTCTTCCGTAACTTTATATTCAGACAGAATATAAGTCCATGACCTCTCTCCTCACAGATGGGGTAAAGTAGGCTCATATTCGTCAGTGATTTTAATCAGGTTTATTTTTACATTTACTAAAATGTTTTTTAATTTTTGGTTTATTTATGGACGCTCTTTAACATCTCAGGTCATCAGCATCCCATTCAATTCAGAGCGTGAAATGGGCGACAAATTTTTCACAGAAGCCTCTTTTTTCAGGCTTGAGGTTCTTTTTCGTGCCGTAAACGTACGACATGGGACCCACTGCTTTACTTCGCTTCCGAAGGAAGCCATACTTAGGATTTTTACGCCCCAAAAAATTCATCGATCCTGGCCGGGTTTGAACCCGCAATCTCGGTTTAGGAGACAAGTATGGTTACCATTAGACCACCAGGACCGACTACTAAAATTGTGAAAAATGGCCATCATCTGATAGTCTGAGGCTACTGCAAACCATCATGTCGGTACCCTAATAATAGTTTGAAGCAAAAAATAATAAATATCATATATTCTTTAAAATAATTGTCACAACCGAGTAATATTGTTGGTATTTGGTATGCAATCGAAAAAAGAAATAGTTTGTATTTTGAGGCTATGTGATTAATATGAATATGAGTTTGGTACTAAGCAAACTTACAGTGGATCCTCATTTGATTCTGGCCTCTAGACATAACCAATAGCAATTTCATACACATATTTTATTACAAATCATAGACATCAACCTATGTATTAACCATTTATTATAACAATAATCATCACATCTTGCCTGAGTTATGTTAAATGATCCCCTGTCTTCGGTTATCAGTAGTCTCCTATTGGAATATCCTTAAGTCAGAGGTTCAGGTTCCATGTATGACTGTAATTTCAAAAACTACATAGTTTAAACTTACTTTGACAATTATTAATCAATGCAGGACAAATAAAATAAAATAAGGCACTTTGTACTATTACCCTTACCAAGAAAAATGTTTATAGGTTTCTTTCTATCTATTACTTTATGTACGTACGTAATTATACTAAACATTTCTCAATTTCTTTCAACACGTAACAAAAAATATTTATATCTTACCATTTATAATGTACTAGTGTAACATTATTTAGTTGCTCAAAACAGTTGCTATTTTAGTCCATACACATTTTCTTCTGGTTTTAAACTAAAATTCGTCTAATTTACTCATGTCTTTCTCAAAAATGTTCCCATATGTTACTGCTTTTTTATTGAGAGCTATTTTTTCGTTAATTAGCTCAATTTTCATTTAAATATGTGGATTGCCTCTTCGGTTATCTTACAAATGGGACATATGCCCTGTCAAATTTATTTCTGAAACTTTTCAATATGCAACATTCTGCGGTGGCGTGGCCGAATGGTTATATGCTCTCCTTCCATGAGGCGGCAGTGAGTGTAGTGTGGTAGACACTCTTTCTCTGGGCATTCCTGTTTTCCCTGCCATTCATTCCGTAATTGCTGCATCGTCATCTTACCCTCATCTTCTCCATCATCATTCAGCGTAATGTAATATGCAGATCATCGTTGCGCAAGTTACAAATGAACAACGGTTCTGCCATCTACGACCCATGTGCAGAATTCCAATTTCCTGATTAGGCAAGCACGTAGTATTAATCTGAGCAAAGTAATCTCTTCTTTTTCATCTTTATTTCACTTCCTAACATATAAGCGAACTTTAATGTTGCATACATAAGCGAACTTTAATCTTTATATTATTCCAGAGGTTTATCTGCAGTTCTTTATAGACAATAAGCGAACTTTAATCTGTCCATCAATATCTTCACACCTTAATCGTATAACAATTCAAAATGCCATTCTTAAGCATTCTCCATCTATGTATGAATCCATTTCGTTCATTTGCAATTGGTTTCTTTAGCTTATTAACTCATCTGTCAATACACCTATATACCCCTGCTATATTAAACATTGTCCGAGGTTATGTGCTTAACTTATATACAATCATCACCTATCTTACTTGTTGCTACATTCTTTTACAATTAATGTATTTTTCTCCAGTGATTCTTGCCCTCTTGATAATGATATCAACACTCCCTGGATTAGAAAGGTCTTCTGTTCCGACCTCGCGTGTCATGTCATCATCTTGTAGGTTTTGCTACAGATATATAGGCAAGAGGTTCATGCCTATAAGTTTGCAATGAAAAGTGGGTCTTATTCATCCTTAGTATATGATATCTCATCTTTTTACTACATGTTAATATTTTTCAATCTATGAAAATGTTTCCATGTTTTTCTTACATCCTTATTTTTTATTGTCTAATCTCTTACATTCCTTCACTTTTCTAAAATATTTAACATGCACTGCTTTTGTCATTCCAGGTATTCTTTTTTATAGTTCAAATTTTGGAGTCATACAACATAATAGACACTGCCATTGTCTTATAAACTTTCTAATTTATTTTTGCTTGCTTTTTTTTCATCCCCTCAGGGGCCCAAATTTTTTGGATAGCGACCCCGAGGCACCCGAGCTGCTCCCATAGGTCCGCACTTAGCGAGTTTGACTCTTTTTTAGTTCGTCTCCTTTTTACTTTTAACTTTCAAACCTCCCTGCTTTTAGTCTGAAGGATGCCCCGTGTTTGACACGATCAAATGTGACTAGGTAATGCCGTGACTCACAGCACTGGGTCATCATGTAGGGCGGGAACGTATACCCTGGTAAAGGCCAGGCCCGGGAAGGGGCCATTACATGCGCTGTAAACTTTCTGCAGGCGATTGGGTCCCTTTGTCTATACTCAGGAAGGTGTGACCCTGAGGTTACTTGTCCCAGGCCAGGGCAACTAACCTAAGCCGGGGTGGCGCCCAGGAAGCAGACTGCTATCGGAGACAGATGTAATGGTGGAGGATGAATCCGCTATGGTGCACGGTAATCATCATCCAAATACAAGGAGGAAGAGAGTGGTCTTGAAAGACGTTACTGAGGTCCCATTCCCTCGTTTCCTAGTAATTAACAGAACAGAGGACGGTCAGTCTTTTAATCGTGTAAACCCTTTTATTATCCAAAAATGATTGGACAGCATATCTGGCCCACTGAAATCATGCACCCGTCAACGCAGCGGTGCCTTATTAGTTGAGACCACAGGTGTCTCGCAAACCAATACCCTTCTTAAGGCAATTTTGCTCCACGGATACCCGATCCGAGTTGAAGCGCATCGAACCCTCAATTCTTTCAGAGGGGTAATTACTACCTCTGTACTCGACGGCAAGTCCGATGAAAAAATTCAGGGATATTTGGCAGATCAACATGTGACTTCCGTTTATAGTGTTCAAGCAAAAAGGAATGCCGAGATACAGGCAACACGAACCTTATTCCTCACCTTCAATAGGGTTGAGATGCTGCAGAAGGTCCGGGCAGGATACGAGGTTATAACCGTCCTCCTGTATGTTTCTAGTCCTCTGCGATGCTTCCAGTGCCAGCGTTTCGGCCACACCCGGTTGTCCTGCGAGAGCCCTAAATCGGTTTGTGCTACATGTGCACAAGAGAGTCACGAGGGTGCATGTCCATCTGCTCCGCTTTGTGTGAACTGCCGTGGAAAACACCCTGTCACTTCCCGTGACTGCCCTCGCTATCGTGAGGAACGCAGCATCCAGGAAATCCGTGTGAAGGAGAAACTTTCCTTCTTAGAGGCCCACAAACGATTTCTGTCCTGTCAACCTACGGTACCCAAGTCGGGTACTTATAGCTCTATTGCAGCCACCGCAACATCACGGCGTGACTATAGCACGCAAACTTGTGACTTGATGTTCTCAAAAGCTGCTACAAGTTCTAATGTGCCTGCCTCTTCAAAACGCCCTGTCAATGCCATCCCGGTTGTCTTTGCCGCTAGTCCCATCAAATTTAAGACAGTGTACACAAAGACTGGCTTTTTGAAGTCATCCACTACTGAAGGGAAAACCAGGCAGAAGAATCAAAGCCCCTCACCTCCTCGGAGGTCGAGCTCCCACGATGGCTATGGGAGCAAGTCCGCTAGGTGGTCACCGTCACCGCCTCTCTCCATCTCAAACCGATTCCAAATTTTGGAATCGGCTGATTCTTCCCAGAGGGAGAGCCCTCCCTCCGAGGATGTTATGGAACAGGATGTGCCTGCTCCTGACAAACCACCAGCCCCACGCGCTTAAAGAAGGGACGGTTAATTCGTCCTGGTACGACCAAAAATAAGGTGGTCACTTTTTTATTTCTTTTACCTAATTTTAATAATGGCTATCCTCTCGCGGAATGTACGTGGGCTCCGCAGCCGGAGACCAGACTTGGAGTTGCTTTTAAGATCGACTGATACTCCGCTTTTATGCCTCCAGGAGACTAAACTTCGACCTCAGGGTACATTTAATATTCGCGGATACTCTTTGGTAAGATTTGATCTTCCTCCCTAAGATGGCACTACCGCACATGGCGGAGTTTTAATATTGATCGGGGATGACCTGTATAGTGCTCCCCTGTCTCTTCAATCTACGCTACAGTCTGCAGCGGCCACGGTTTCCTATTTTGACATTACTTTCACGGTCTGTAATAGTTACCTGCCTCCATCCGTTGCTGTCACAGCGGTAGATCTGGATCACCTTCTATCCCAGCTGCCGCCCCCTATACTGCTTTTGGGGGATTTCAATGCTCACCATCCCTTATGGGGCTCCTCCGTAGAGTGTGCAAGAGGTAACTTGGTGGATGATTTTTAGATCGCCACAATCTCACCTTGCTAAATACGGGCGTTGCCACTTTTCTTTCAGACAGTACTCACAGTTTTTCACATCTGGACCTGTCCTTTTGTTCCGCCTCGCTTTCTGTGCACTTTAACTGGCACGTTCTCTCTGATTCGTACTCCAGTGACTACTTCCCGTGTCACATTCGTATCCTGTCTTCCCAAGTACATTCTCAGCGTTGGCCAAAGTGGCTTTTAGACAAAGCTGACTGGAATCTTTTCCGTTCTCTGGTAGTGTTCTCCGAGTGTGTTTTTCCTTCAATAGACGCAATGATCGAACACCAAAACTCGGTCTCACAGTTCCACATTGTGTACTTACCGCTCCTAAGGACTTAGCTAATACCTTAGGACGATCTTTCGCTGACATCTCGAGCTCCGCCCATTATTCTCTTGCCTTTCGCGTTATTCGGGAGCAGGTTGAATCTAGAGAATTTTGCTTTGCCTCCGATAACCAGGAGTGCTACAATGTCCCTTTTCCCATAGGGAATTGGAACACGCACTATCTGTATTTCGGCATTGCGTTCCAGGGCCGGATGGTATCCATGTTGCTATGCTGCAGCATTTATCAACCGAAGGCATGCATTTTTTACTGCAAATTTTAAACCGTGTTTGGTGTGATGGCACGATTCCATGCGCTTGGCGGGTGGCCACTGTCATTCCTATTCCTAAACCTGGAAAGGACCCCCACCTTACTTCCAGTTACCGTCCCATTTCCCTCACCAGTTGCGTGTGCAAGGTGATAGAACGCTTGATTAATGGGCGGCTTATGTGGTGGTTGGAATCCAGGCACCTACTGACGACCGTCCAGTGCGGTTTTCGTCGTCCTCACTCTTCCATCGACCATCTTGTGTCTCTTTCCACCCTCATGAACGGATTTGTGAGAAAGTGCCAAACTGTGGCCGTATTTTTGGATTTGGAGAAGGCTTACGATACCTGTTGGAGGGGCGGTATCCTTCGTAAGCTTCACGAATGGCGTATATGTGGTCGGATGTCTGTTTTTATTCGTGAGTTTATGAAGGACCGGGTTTTTAATGTACGCGTGGGGTCTGTTTTATCTTCTCGTTTTACTCAAGAGAATGGTGTACCGCAGGGCTCGGTACTCAGTTGCACACTGTTTGCCATCGCCATCATTTCCATAGCTGAGTGTTTACCGCCGGGAATCCAATCGTCGTTGTTTGTTGACGATTTTGCGATTTATCTTTCCTCGAGGAGAATTTGTCTTTTGGAACGTCGCCTCCATTGCTGTCTTGGCCGCCTTTACCTTTGGAGTGTACATCATGGGTTTCGTTTCTCCGCAGAGAAGACCATCTGCATGAACTTCTGGCGCCACAAGGAGTATCCTCCACCTTCGCTCTACCTTGGCCCAGACGCTCTTACTTTCACAGACTAAGTTAGATTCCTTGGCTTAATCTTTGATAGGAAACTATGCTGGTTATCGCATATAGCACAACTCAGAGGCAAGTGTGAACGTTCTCATTGTATTTTACGTGTTTTAAGTGGCACATCTTGGGGAGCTGACCGGGCTATTCTTTTAGGTTTTTATCGATCTCTAATCCGGTCAAAACTGGATTATGGCTGTGTAGTCTACGGCTCAGCGCGACCTTCAGTTCTTCGTCGCCTTAGCCCGATTCATCACCGGGGTATCCGTGTTGCCATTGGAGCCTTCCCAACCAGTCCTGTGTTAAGTTTATGCGCGGAGTCCGGAGAACCTCCGTTGTTTTATCATAGGGATGTTTTACTTTCTGCGTATGGTTGTCAACTAGCTGCGCAACCTCGTCATCCCACGAACGAGCCGTTTTTTAATGAGTCTCTTGCTCCATTTTATGCTGCTCGGTCTTTTATTCCTAGACCTCCTGGTTGTCGTTTTTAGGAGCTCTTACATACGTTGGAGGTTGAGTTGCCTGCTTTTTTATTAACCAGGAAGTCTACTTCTCCCCCTTGGATCATAACAGAGGCCCCCGTTCCTCTTGGGCTCACGTCCTGTCCTAAGTCTTCAACCGCAGTGCATTTTATTCGTTGTTCTTTTAGTGAGATCAAATCTTCTTTTATGGGATGGAATTTTATATATACCGACGGCTCGAAATCTGACACGGGAGTAGGATGTGATTTGTTTTTAATGGAGCAAGTTTTACGTATGGTCCTAACGTTGCGACATTTATTTTTATGGCGGAGCTTTATGTCATTTATCCGGCGATTTTATTTATTTCTGACCAGGGACTGGGGAACACTGTTGTATGTTCTGATTCTTTGAGTGTACTTTTATCTTTTAAACAGCTATACAGTTACCACCCTCTTGTGCAGCAGATCCAGGATGAGGTGTTTACGCTTCTTGACGCTGGCGTCAGGGTGTCACTGCTATGGGTTCCTGGACACGTGGGAATTCCGGGTAATGAGGCCGCAGATGTCGCAGCTAAATCTGCTCTTTTAGACCCTACTGAGCATGAGCACCGTTTTTATTTTGGGGATTTTAAACTTTCCTTACGGCGAGGCATTCTCTCGCGCTGGCGCGAAGAGTGGAATTTAATACCCACTAATAAGCTTCGGGAATATAAATCTGCCCCCATTTCACTGGTCGACTTCTTCTCGCGCTGTTTGTCTAGAAGAAGTAATTTTAACTCGTCTGCGAATTGGGCATTGCCGTTTTAGTCACTGTCACCTTTTTAATGGTCAACCAGCTCCAGCATGTCCTCATTGTGACCACCCCTTTACGGTGCGTCACATTTTACTTAAATGCATTTAATTGGCAGCTTTTAGATGTTCTCTGGATTTACCATCCTCTATTGAGGAGTTACTTGCTGATGATGTGGTTGCTGTCGAGCGAGTGCTCCGTTTTATCCGTGTTTGTGGCTTTTGGAGCAAGGTGTGATTTTATATTTTACTTATGGCGGCATTTTAGAGACTATTTTAAGACTGTTGTTTTTCAGCTATAGCTGATGCGTTTTAGTAGCAGACCTTATTTGTTGTGGTGCTTATTGCCATTGCCCTTGTTCTTTGTTTTGGGGTTTAATTGTCTCCGTTTTAGACCTTTATAAAACTGGTGTGTTTTCAGCTCTTTGCTGGCGCGTTTTACTAACAGTGTTTTGTTGTGATATAAAAATGCCTATGTTGTTTGTTTTGGGGTTTTATTGTTACATTTTTAGACCGTTATAAGACTGTTATGACTTTTCCGCTCTTGCGGTTGTTTTTAGTAACAGTCTTTTAGTTTGTTTCCAATATTAACCCTGTTATTTGTTTTGGGTTTCTTATTGTTATTGCCCAATGTACTTAATGCTCTTACTGCGTTGGACTTGGGTGTAGATATTTTATTCTTGGACCAGTTTTAGTGTGATTGGGCCCTAATGACCTTAGCAGTTTTGCGCCCTATAAACCATACTCATTATCATAATTTTTTTTTCATTTATTTGCAACATCCCATAAATGTGGTGCAAATTTAAAAAGTAGCTTGTTATACTTTTTAACGCAACAACCTAAATATTTAAATTTTTACACGTGTTAATAGTTAATTATTTATAACAATCTTGACCATATTATATAACATTTTTTCAATTAAAGACCATAATGCTTTACTTCTGTAATATTGGTTACATTTTGATTTAATGTTTGTATTTCGTGCGTGATTATTTGTAGTGTATTTTCGTTGGCTTTAATTAACGTTATATAATTTGCAAGGAGTAGTATATTCATGAAATATTTTTATTTAATCAAATTGCATACGATGCTCTTTCTTTTAGTTTCCGAAGAAAATAGTTCATACAAATGTTAAACAATATTGGAGAGAACTGTAAACTTATTTATTAACATATTATATTTATTCTCCTGATTGCTTTTTCTCATAACCACGCTGTTCCTCTTCTTCATGACAGTATGTAAAATGGAAAAATGTCCTATCAATATCTGATATAAACATTAAGTCAGGCCAACTCTAATGGAATAATCCGCATTCCACTTAGCAAAATTGGAACATCTACGTGAAAACTGTTCTTCCTGCATTTTTCAAGGAGTTCAATAGGTTAAGTAGCCATGCTAGATAGGCCAGTTTGTCCTTTCTGCACGGTATGGAGAGCTTCCTGTCAGCAGCCAATTAATGGAAGAAAGTCAATTTCTCAATTTTGATAAATACGTCCATTCTGAAACTTGTAGTTTACATTAAAATCCAATAATTAAATAGGTAAGGAGTTTTGTACCGTGAGTTCGCGGCACCAGATGCAGGCCATGGGGGAGGGGATTGCATCAATAAGCAGCCTACTTGCTAATGGACGATTTTAAATGTAATTTGCCATATTTTCATATTTGAAATAATAAAAGTACATTCAGGTTTGTTTACATATATTGCGTCATAATTATGAAAGATTTAATTGGAATGCTTAATAGTTTAATATAACCATATTAAAATATTAATGTCATTGTACACGCTATATAAATGTAATTTACACATTTGTATAATACTCATTTTTCTTACGGAAGCAATGCATTTTTCGGAACAAACGTGTAATGCTGCAAGATATTTACTTGAAAGGATTGTAGAAATTACCTACATGTGTTTTTTCGCATAAATTTATTTATTGGTGATTTCATTATAGCTGAAAAAATAATTGATTATTTAGAACTTCTAGTGATATTACAGGTGAAATAATGTTCACTTTATGTGAAATTTCACCCTATAGAAATTAAGTAACCGTTTTGAAAATTAAGGGACTTTCTATGAAGTTTAATAGTTTTGAATCCTACAATTAAATATTTTTATTCCATTTATACTACTTATTACAACAGTCATCGAGTGTATTTTTCAGCAACAGTCTTCATTCCAAAAGGTGTGCAGAATTATTTATATAAGATTAATGTACAAATCATTTACAATTTAATGATGCCTAAAATATTTAAGAAGCAAAGAAAAGGCAAGCGGGTAAAGCATAATCGGAGAATTCTAGCATTAAAATGATATTCTTTATCTTCTAAGCGTGAGTGATTTTGAAATAAACATTCACGATATTCAATTAGGTGCCGGAAAAGAAAATCTGCAGTGAAAAAAAAAATCATTTAACATTGTGGTTTCTGAACTATCTTTATGTAAAATGTATTTTACTACATAAAAATCCGTAAATATTGAAACATGGTCAAGATCAAATTTCATCGCAATTTAGGAAGACAAAATTGTGAATATTTTTTAAATTTTTGGCGGAAAATGAGAAGTAGATTCCCAAAGTATTAGAATCGCCTTAAAAAATAAAATTTAATTGGATGAACAATACAAAATGGGTATAAACTGGAAGAATTAAAATATACCAACAATCTAGGCTCCAATAATTATTTAAGCAGATATTGACAACAATAAACGATAAATGGAACGTACTGGAAAGGAGAAGGGAAGTAACACAAGGACATGGTAGATATTATGGTTTTCCTGCATCCCGGTATAACTCAGATTTTATTCCTCCTTTTCAGTTCTTTCTACTGAAATAATAACATCGAACGTTATTATTTTCGAATTTACTTCCCCAGTCCTTTTTATGAGTTTGGTAGCAAAATATGTCTCGTGCGTCCTGAGCAATTGCAAGGGAGTGGAAGAATTGGAGGACGTCGGGATAAATCAAGACATTATGTCAGCGGACTTCTCTTCTCAAGTGAACGAACCTAAGCATTCTTGCTTACTGGTAGTCTAAAAAGCAAATGAAATATGATAAACATTCTGCAAAGATTTTCAAGTTTCGTGAACTCTCCTAAAATATCACTAACGTTTATATTTACTGTTTAATTTTATGTTGCAAAATTTAATAATAAAAGTGCAGTAATGTGGAGAAACATACTTTTATAACTTATTGAGCCTAGTTAGTATAGAGATTGCGACGGTTTTATATGGGGGAAAGAAGAAAGAAGTAAATGGATGGGTTTTACTTAATTAGGATACCAATAATATTTGCAGGATCAATGACATTCTTCTTCTTCTCTCCCGCCGCAGTCTCGATGCGTCGCTCTGCCACGGCTAGCGTCGAATGTATACAAGCAAAGCCTAAGACTGGAGATCACACTATTTATTTACTTTTGTCACCTGTTCAATACAAAGAATCGCTTTTCTAAGTTCTGTTCAGCGGGTTTTAATTCCCACTTGTACTAACTGACCTAATTGTCTATCAACACACTCCCGTTTAGTGTTTTACTTTCACTTTCTATATCTCTTCTGTTTGATGTTTAAGTTCACCCTATCTGCCCTAACTTCACATACCATTGATGGCTCGTCTCCCCTCAAGGCTGAATTTTCTCTTTCTCCCTGATGGCTCCACACTCACTGCCCGATTACTCAATTCTTTCTGTCCTCCCTGATGTCTCTACACTCACTGCCGATTACTCAATTATTTCCACCCTCATTGCTTGAAAACCTAATCTTTTATCAAAAATCTCCTCATCAGGTCGTTAGACCATCCTCCTACCATTTCAACAATTATTCCACTTAAAATTTCCTCCCTATTTGCCGAGGGGCATGCATCTACTCATTCTAATATTCCCGATTGGGCCTTTCGTAGGCCTTAACTTTTAAGCATTTACTTACATTTTTCGCCTTTGGTTCCCACAAGTCTGGATATCTGGTTTATTTCACTCTCATGAATTGACTATTGTCTAGTGTATTTTCTGGTTGCCTTTTGGAGTATAACTAAACTGAGATTTACCAGAAACCAAGGAGAGACGATCCTTTTTTGGCACAAAAGAATCAAATACAAAAGGAATTACTGGCCATCTGTTCATTCCAGCCTAACACGTTCTAAAGTGTCTCTCCGACAGGTTTTCCTTTCACACTACACAGGAACTATACAATAGATACAATACACAAATAACATAACTACTATCAGGATAAGTTGTATACACTAATTGTATTACTAATTGTAATATTTGTAATTAATTATGTTAACATTATGTAATATTTTAATTGGGGACGTCATCTCATTATTTCAGCTTCAAGAGTGTATCATTTTAATGACAAATCCTTTAAGAAAGTTCTTTCAAGTTTCAATTCTTGTTTTAATATGAAAGAAAACGATACCTCTATACGCCTTGCAATGCTGCGAAAATCAATTTTAAAGTCTCTGAACGTCCCGGCAATCTGTGGGCAAGAAAAGTCATTTTAATACAGTTAGAATTTTTAATGCTACATCAGCAGCAGCGGCAGCGTATTTATTGCTAAAATAAAACATCAGCATGCACATAAGTATCAGGGGCTCTAGGTGCTTATATAATACACTACACTTGTTTGATTTAATATAGTATACTAGATTAGTTCTAAGAGAAGGTATACTAAAATATAATATATTTATCCACACTTAAGAATAACATAAAATAAACAAATAAAATAAAAACAAAAATAAACATTGAAACGGAAAATCAATAGAACTCTGACACACAGTTGGAATCAATCAGTTGCTTCTCCCCACCCATTAATGGCCTTACCATACTTGAGTTGATTTTCTTTCATCAGCAATTTACCTATTCTCTTCTTCTATTCCTTCTCTGCCAGCAAAGTCCAGCATGACCATCTCTATCTGTTCGATCCGGTACAGTCCTGGCGTATACTTTTCCTTTCATTCTTCATCCAGTGTATACATAATTAGTTCTCCCTTCTCATAGATGGAGCAAATTCTCAGCCCATTTTCATCGGTGGTCTTAATTATCCGCCATGCCTTTATTCTCAGTCACTTGAGCTCCTGGACAATAATTTTGGCTCCTATTTTGATTATTTTAGCTCCGATTGTACTTTTAGCGAAATGATATCCTTGAATTGCTCAATTCTCTTGTGCCTATCCATATTCCTCAAGTGGATCTTATCCTTCCTCCATACACTCTCATTTACCTGGCCGACTGTCCAAATGGAGCCCAGGAACTATCGTTTGAATACTATTTTGTAATGTTCATGCCTATATCAAGTTATCTCCCAACCTTAATTGTTATGGTAGCACAGTATCCTAATTAGAGCTTCGTTCCCATGAATAGTTCGCAGTCAGTACTTGACTACCCAGATTTTACACCCTATGGTCTCAGTAAAGGCCCCAAAAATTCCCAAATTCTGTAATTTTCTATGCCCCTCTCTCACCCAAAATGATATTTTTAAAAAACGTGTCCTCACTGATCTACTTTCGCCGTTTGTTCCCACATCTAAATTTCTGTACCGTATATCATCGTAAATGTGACTAGCACCCCACGGACTATTCTAATTAAATCTATGGTACATTTTGTATTCTGCTACATGCGTATCCGTTGCTTACACATCCTCGACGGCCAAGCTGTTACCTCTGTAAACGAGTTAATGGTGTCTGATAGGGTAGCAAATAAAATATATCTGAAAGTTTATCCAGTAAAATTACAACATTAATGTACCGTTTCTAACAATGGTTTTGTTTCTGAAAGTTACTGAAATGTTTTAAATGAATTTTAATTTGTGCTTTAATAATTTTAGACACTATGACAGATTGCCTTCTTTTGTAATGCAACAAATCTCCTACATTAAGAAAAAACTTGACAGGAAATGTTTTATCACGGTCTATATAATAAATGAATATTTTACACAGCGCTTGCAAATTATGCCACCTCCAGATTTTCTCTCCATAAACAGAGTACATATTTTTGCTTATTTATTTTAAACAAGTGTTTTGTTTATGTCTAAGGAATAATTTGGCCGGTAGTATTGACCCCTTGGAGGCACAAAAATGACTTCACAAATTCAAGATCATTTTTTCGCCTAGCTGGTTGCTGGAAAATAGGCATCATTTGAACTGTCCACCTTGTTTTCTTTATCTTTTACGTGTATGTTTTACTGTACAAGTACATACATATATGTTGCAAATATTTAAAATTATATATTAAATTGGCGATAGTGTCTTTTTTGCAATGTTTGGCATCATATGAGTTGAGGGTGGCATAGTATCATCGTCCGCACTTCGAAGTTGTGACAGTATGGACGCCTGACTGACTGACAACGGAAAGGTACTTCGAATGCACGTCGTTCAAGAAATGTATGTAAGTGAAAAAATAAATGCGGTAATGTTAGCGATGAATAGGCATAATTGAAATCGGGATAGTGCAAAGAATATTACTTAAATGTCTGTCGTTTCTCAGTAGAGGGAGGTATAAATGTTGGAAGTTCACTGTATATGTATTTTCCTTAGAGGTTCACAGGATGGATCCTCTGAGCTGCACTGTGCATGTTATTTGTATGATTGTAACATGAGCTGTCGTGGTAATAATTTGAAATTGTAAATTTGTGAAATAAGATGAATGTCGGTAAGTTGCGGCAACGGTGTGACAGATTAGTGACTGCATTATGATTGCATGTAGCCCTGTCGCTATTTTGTAGCCGAACGAATTGTTGTACCATCTTTGCCACAATGGGGATTAACAAAATTGAGGAAGAAAGGGAATTGGTGGTGGTTCGGTGCGGTTGAAATATTCTCCCTATTGGGATGTGTGTTGCAGACGAGTGCAATAGAGCCTTTCAGAGAAATGTTAATGATAAATAACAGCAGACGAATACACGGGCAAATTGCGGATGTTTCCTGAGAATACCGTTTATTTCTTTGGTATTTATGATAAGTGTAGATCTGTGTACGTCAATTTATTTATTTATTTATTTATTTTTGCTTGTAGGGATTTTATTTTTTGTTTATTGACGGATAGTTCACGGATTTTTTATGACAAATTTGAACATATAACCGCAAACATCTAGGAAGTAGTCATTATTGCCAAAGCAAGGCACGTTTCTGGGAAGTAGTCAAGATTTTTGTATTGACAGGTTAGAACAAGTTAACAGCAAACATCCGAGAAGGAATCGGTTAAGTCACAAGCAAGCTACGTTTCAGGGCAGTTGTCTAGACAGTGTGGGTACAGGTTGGAACATAAAGAAGTTATGTTGAACAAAAAAGATGTTTTGTTACAGTTAACAAAAGCAATTTCACTCTTTCATTTATTTTTACAAACATACGCTAATATTAAAATCTTAATATTGAAAATAAAGTTATACCGTTTAACTTTGGAAAAAAGTTAAATGATGTAAAAAGTTGTAACTTAACCCTTTGATCTACTTTTAAAAACAAAATTGAATATTAGAAATAAAAAATATTTACATTAATTAACTTTGCAAAAAGAAGTTATGATGCACAAAACTATGTTAAGTTGCAATAGAAAATAATATAACACTTTGATTTAAATAAAAAGTCATATTGGGAACGGAAAAATGATTAAAATATATAACTTTGCAAAAAATAAATTATGTTGTTCTGAAATATGTTAGGTTGCAATCAAAATAAATTATTTCCACTTTTTGATTTATTTTTTAAATAAAGTCAATACTATAAAAAACACATCAAAAACTATTTCCACTATTTAACTTTGCAAAAAAAAGTTATGTCGCACAATAAAGTTATCTTACAATAAAAGAAACAATTTCACTCTTTGATGTTGTTTTATAAACCTAAAGCACATGTTGAGAAATATATCTGTTTCAATACAAAATTGTGTAGCCTAAAATAAAAAATAATATCACTAAAAGCGCTATCATTATTTTTAATAATAGTTATAAAAATCAAAAAAATATACGTCGCAGTTTTAATAATTAGCTTCATGTAATTGACCAACGGTGGATTCTAAAATTGGCTATCATTAGTTTTTTCGAATATTATTTTTAAAAATAAAAGAAAATATTTGACATTTTTCACATTTTGATTCATGGAATTGATGCACGTAGGGAAATGAAATTAACATATACTATTTAAGTTACTCTTACATTTTACCAAACACTGTTAAGTACTGTGGAATATAAACCTTTCTGTCTTTATAAAAAGTATTGTACATGGATGGTGTCCACACACACACACACACACACAATTGTTTCTGCCGTGAACACCACACGTAATCACGATATCCTTTGCACCACCAGCTCATTTTGGAGATGTATTTGTAGCAGTGGTAATTGCCTCCATATCAGGCAATAGATAGCGTTTTACCGATTTAAGGAAGTTATTATTTACAGGAAACCCTTGTTGTTAGTTTTAAATTTTCACATCACGATGGAGGACAGAATAGATGCTATATGAAGCAAATGCAAAATTTTGGGATTAGGTAGAGTGAACAGTTCACAAGGTGGTGGAGTTTAAATTTCTGCTATTCTGCATAGTTGTTTCATTGTAGCATTACAGAGTATAACAACCAGCAATAGTTGTGTGTTCCTGTTGCACTGTTGTTGAAAATACTGCAGGCTAACGGAGCTTGAGGTTCGAGGTTCACTGATAAAAATATAAAATTAAAAATGGTGTTAAAACTGCTTCAACGTTTGATATTTTTATCATTTAGTTTTACTTATCGACAAGAAAAAATCACAAAATATTAGTAAATACCATTAAATAGATGTAGTAAAAATGGGCTATGAAATTAAGAAATTTGTGACACTGTTCTGATTTAACTATGAAGCCCAGATTTAATTTGCTCTCTATGGCCTTTTGCCTAAATTGAAATTTATTTCCTTTCCAATCTTTTAATAGGTGGTAATATTGACATTCCAATTCTTATTGAAAACAATTTTTCCATTATGCTTCAATTCTATTGCACTGGAAGTAAGAGCATATAGGTACTACAATGACTCTGAACTTTGCGGAGAAAAAAAAATACGACAAATGTATATCATTCTTTAAAGAGCCCAGAACTAAACTGAACTAATCCATTGAGCAAATCTCTATTGTTTTCTTCTATCTCGACGTGGATCCTTAATGCAAGCTCCAGCCTCGCACAAAGGCCTTTGCATTTTATTATTACGTTTAACGCGCAACGTATAGTTTTATTTTTATATAAATTTAGCATGCAACTTAGGAATTTTATTTCCCCCGACATGTTAACTAAGCTTATTCATATCTTTATTTCACTAGTAACATTGATCACCAAAGAAAAGAATAAAATGATAATATTTTTAACTGTCACACTTACAAATGCATTTGTTCTTGTTGTAAGCATCTAGCTTAAATTTTCTGATCCAACCATCTTTTAACAAGTTTCAGCTGTATACTTATGAATAAATCAGATATTATTTCTACCATTTGTTTCACTTTTAGTTCACGTTCTTATAAAAACAAATAAATATATTGGGATCTCTAAGAAAGTAGTAATTTAAATTTGTTTTACAATCAATAGTAACATTTTTATATCTGAAATTAATGGACCTTAGACCCAGGCATGCACTTGAAAATAACATACTTTTTCTGAGGACTCGAATGACAATCATCAGTGGACGCTCTAGTGGTAGAGAATGACTAATAAAAGACAGCGCCACTTTAATTATACAAACTAGTGTTGACTAAATTGACCGCTGTTTAAATCAATATACACACAGTGAGGCAACCTTACATTAAATCAATTTACTGTATCGTTCAAACATTGAGAATAAGCAAACCATGTAAAATGCGATGTTATATTAGAATAAAAATACAGTCATGTGTATTATTTTACAAAAATTCTGTTGGTAGCCCGGTATACCGGGTTCTGCTCTCTCAAGCTGAGACCTGAATTAATTGGAACTAATAAAGCCTAATCCCCTATCCTTTGCACTCCAAGGGTACCCTAGGAGTTATCTTTGAAAATGCTTCTGCTCATGCGTGCCTGCGTGAAAGGGAGTATTTAGTTATGCAGCCTTAAGACACATACGATTCACTTGTAATATTTCCATCCAGTATAGTCTTAACGGATTTATGGACTCCAACTCGATTCTTGCCATGGAGATCGTTCTTTTTGGCAGCCTGATTGATTGATTTATTTATGGACGGTCTTTAATATCTAAGGTCATCAGCGTCCCAATCAATTTAGGGCGTGAAATGGCCGACAAATTTTGCTCAGAGGCCTCTCTTTCAGGCTTGAGGTTCTTTTTCGTGCCGTAAATGTACGACACGGCCTTCCGAAGGAAGCCATACTTACGATTTTTACGCCCGAAAAAATCCATCGGTCCTGGCCGGGTTCGAACCCGCGATCTTGGGTGTAGGAGGCAAGTGTGGTAACCACTACACCACCAGGACCGACATTTAGCAGCCTGTTGAAGAAAGACAAAGCATAAGGAAAAGGGAAAATAGAACATGGAATGAAATAATATTTTTATTAATTAGTTAATGCCCTAATATTAACCACCCCTAAAACTGTGCTACCATTATTTTTATTTTAATTAAAATAAACGAGCGAAATATTTAAGGCATTTATTAAATATTTTGGGTAAAAAGATTAATTTTTGTTTTTATGCATAATATTAAACTATCTAATTTGCATATAATGTCCATATATATTGTGTGTTTGCGGCATTTAAAAATGGCTGCCTGGCTGGCATTCCATTTACACTGCTTTCAGATTTTGGGTCAAAATTCATTTTAGGTTTTATGCATAACTGATACTGCACAGTTTGCAGATTACACTCTTATATAAATTTTATTTTATGAGGAATTTAAGTTGTTTAAATGGCAATTTAAATATCGCCATTGTGTTACACAACACACCCTCTTATCTTTATTGCAAGCCGTAACTTTCATATTTTTAACTTAGGTGCACTTTTCTTAAAACCTATGTAAGATGGAGCTATGAACTCTTTTGTACTTGTGCAAAATACTTTGCTCTATATATTGGTGAAAGCTTTTAAACTTATGCATATATGAGAGTTCTGAAAAAATATATTGTTTGAAATTTACATAAAATAATGACACTATATGCAAATAATTTTATAAATTAAAAATTTTGCTTTAAATTACATATTAATTCCAGAAATTTTAAGCAAAATTTGAAACTGATTTTAAAATCTGAGGACTCTAAGTTTAATATCCTAAATGGAAAAGCAGGCAAAATGTTAAAAATTAATAACTTCTGGTCTCTTAAAATAATTATAAAAATAATAACAATTAAGGCTAGCATTTAAAAACAGGCTATAATTTTAAAATAATTGGTAATAAGTGGTATATTTTTCTTTTGGACAGACGGTGTTGTTTTCATAAAACTCTGCTTGTATTCGGTTAAGGTTCAGCACAAAAATCGAGAGCGTGTCTCTACTGAGTGATCTTAACGACACGAGTAACGTTTTAATAGCTATTACTGAAAAATAGGGAAGTACTACTTATTTATTAAACAAAATTGTTGATTTTATGTGAAATACTAGTTGAAGCACTTAAAAATATGCTATATGAAAGGAAAGATTACTTTTAGAGGTAAAAGGAAAGGTAGAAGACAAGATTGTTGAAAAAATTAACACTTTCAAATATTTGGAATATGTAAAGGTGTGGATACTTTTCTTATCATATGAGAGAAAATCTGAAATCTTGAATGGAATTCATTAAGAATAACGTTTGGTTATATCTAGTTAGAAAAATGACCTGACAGATCGTGGACAAGAAACAGTAACATAATATTCCCAAATTGACAGTTTTAACAGCTTATAATAGCAAATCCATCAAGTTTGGAACTGGTAAGATGAATCGTTATGGACGTGCATAAAAGAATGAGAACTATAACAAGCTTTAGACTTAATGCAAAATTGCATTGAAAATATTATAGTTTTTATACAGATTTGTATGAATGGTTAAAATAAAGGAAAAAATTACTAATTTTGTTACAGTCAGGAACAAAGAAGCCACATGAAGCGGTAGATCTCTACACCGCGTACATCCCCAGGTAGTCACCTTAACTAGATGAATATAAAATTATGTGAACAATAAAGTAATATTAAGAATGGTTGGCATCACATTTCAAGTGAGAAGCGGAAGATTAGTTCCTTCTAAAATTTTACAAGACCGTCAGTTTGGCGAGCACCAAAATCTTATGTGCATAAAGGGCGGGAGAGGGTCATAAATGCCGACACCCTCCTTCCTGCAAGGACCCTGATAACCATGAAACTAGCTGGGTACCGTTAAGTTGTAACTCGTACGAAGGAACTTCGACTGTTTCACCCTCAAGGAATGCTATTACGCAAACTTCTGAAAAACAGGAAACGGAAAACCGTTAAGATATATTTTTTCGCGCAATAGAAGTTATCACCCCACCTCTAGCCAGAGGGACCGCGAAAAAATATACCAATCAGAAGATTGCGTAACCTAAATTCATATCCTATAGCCAATAGCAGCATAGCATAACATTTTAAATAGCTGAATTAAAGTTAGAAAGCGTCACCACGAACCGACCGACTGCCGTGACATAAAACTTTCCAATTGTGGGAGAATTAAGGAGAGTTGAGAGTTGTGGCAGTAGCGGTGAACTGTGGATATGTTGAAGTTGCTATTGGGATTTGAGACGGAAGAGTAAAGACATAAAGTTACAGTTGGTAGTTACAGTGGAAATTTATAATTATCGCCTTAACGATGTTAAACCTTGAAGTAAACCTTAGGTGGAAGTCAAAGTACCTTATAGCGATAGAGCAATAGCTAAAATTAACTTTAACTCCTGAGTGTAAGACGGACGATCAATAAAACTTTTTCTACAACGACCTGATTGTTTTCGAACTTGTCCATTTTTTTTGTCCATTTTCTTCTACCTGTGAATTAATTTTCTTAACTTCCAAACATCCCCCATTTTGATGTCTCATATAGCCGGAGCAGACGTAGGCAAGGAGCAAGAGGAACCTTAGGAATATTTCTGCAGCCAGCCGACCATCCCAAACCAACAACTTCCCATCTACTTCATCTCATCATCCATAATTTAATTACCACCGCATATGGCACCTGACAAAATAAAATTACTACTGTATCTGTTGCCCAATAATAAAATTGCCACCTCATAGAACACCTACGACAAATTGCCACCGCATATGACGCCCAACGTGTCTATAACTACAATATAATTGCCACCGCACATATAGTAATATAAAGTGGCTTTATAGCTGCACTGTTTAAAATTTGGGTAAAGTGCAATGATGCTTAGCCATGTATGTCCCAAGTATATTAAGCGTCAGACGTATAAACAGGAACAGACATGAGCACTTTCTTAGTTCCCATTTAGCAAGGTCTATTTAATGTAATGAAGAATTGAGCTCAACCATGGCAATTTCCGTTTGAATGCTAAAATTTTTTGTGACTTTAAAAAAAGATGAATTTAAGCTATCATTCAAATTTTGAGTACTGCCACGATATTATAAAACACAAGTTTTCTGATGTTTACAAAACAGTAATATAAAATTAATAAACAGAATTCTTAGTTGCAAGGCCTCAATCAAGGGCAATTAAGTATTCCAAGCTGTACCATATGTAGCGAAGTTAATGTTTCTTTGGCGTTATTTTAGGATTTTGTTGGTTATTTTTATTCTAAACAGAACAAGAACTAATTGTATATTCAAATTAATATTTTTCACGGGTAAAATTTGTTTAGTTTTTGCGTTGTGATACTATTTTCTCTTATTTCTCCATGCGATAAATCAATACGATACGTAAAGCATTGTAAAGGCTGAACATTTTAGCTCCCTGCGCATACAGCTATAAGGGTTCAAAGTGCGAGAAACGAGACTGCCAGCTGCTGACCTCATAGCAAGAATATGCAGAGGGAAAAGAGAAATCAGGTGTTCCATCCTTCTGAATTGGCAGACTGTAAGGGGGAACTGGAATCACTTAGACGACTACCGCTGTACGTAAAGCATTGTAAAGGCTGAACATTTTAGCTCCCTGCGCATACAGCTATAAGGGTTCAAAGTGCGAGAAACGAGACTGCCAGCTGCTGACCTCATAGCAAGAATATGCAGAGGGAAAAGAGAAATCAGGTGTTCCATCCTTCTGAATTGGCAGACTGTAAGGGGGAACTGGAATCACTTAGACGACTACCGCTGCTAATAAGTAACAACTCTGACAATTATGTTTTAGTGTTTGTCATTAAAAATATATTGAGTTAAATAATAAATATGTCGTATATTTTTTCTTATGCAGCTAAGCCGCTTTATCTAACTGCCTTTAACTTGCAACATCAGTCTATCATATACGCAGCAACATTTAGAGGACTTATACAAAAATTGGAAATAAAGATTTCTGTTTCAGTTGAATTAAATGGCTAAGAATGTCCAAAATGTTGACCTGTGTTGTGTACTGATTCTTCTGCAACAACGTATAGTAAAGAAACCACAGTGATTAAGAAATCATATTGAACCGGACGGTTCGAGAATTTGCTCCCCTTTAACCGAAGAGTGAGTTTTTTCCACGCTTTCGTGTCCAAAGTGGAGCAGATTTGTTTAGCGTGCGGCCAAAGTAAGTGGCCGACAATTCTCCTTTTCTACAAACTCCCTTAGGATGAAATTGGCTGGGATGTAGCGCTGCCCAAAATAAATCTACCACCAAAAGGTCGGAATCCGGATGCCTTATCAACGACCTAACAAGGGGTAGTTTTAACTTTTAAAGTCAATGTATGATGTACATCAAAGAAGGCTGGTAAAAAGTGGTTAAGAATGACTATAGACATGACATATGGAAAGGAACATTGAAAGAATTCACCGTATCCTCCGTTTACACTATTCAAATCACCCGATTCGAAAGTTTTAACGTTTTAACATTTGTTTTCATCGAAGAAATTTTTTTTTTCTGTAAAGACATATTTACAGTTAAATTAAATCCTAAATAAAAAAGACAACATACATAATTGTACGATGACAATAGTTAGCTATGGCGTCAAACAACCGAAAAATAATATATAAGTTAAATATACAGCAATAAATTAAAAATATATAAGTTCAATGTAATAGTATAAATAATTTCTAAACATTAGAAGCGTGTTTTACACAATTTTAGTAACAGGTTCAGTTTTCAAAATGGTATGCAGTTTTCATGATTTACCTTTTAAAATATTTCAATTGAGCAGATGGAATTATAAGTAGGCATTGGAATATCTAAGCACAAAAAACAAAATTAGCCAAAATTAAAGTATATTGGTACTAGACTTTAGACAACAAGCAGGAGAGATACGTCACAAGATAAAACTCACCCTTTCGCGATGCCTAATTATAAGCTTTGTTTCAATAGACTCAAAAATGTCAACTACTATAGTTCTATCCAGAAGGAGCATGTCAACTACTGCAAACGTGTAAAAGGAAAATGACAATACTTTTGCCATATATATATATATCACACATGCGTGAGTCTCTCGCATATCAGTGTCATATTTTTGAGAGAAATTTTCCGATAAAAATAGGAATTTATACACACTGACTGGAGATCTTTAACCTTTGTGTAAAAATTAAGTATTTTGTGGCACATGAGTTTTTGAAACAAAGCTGCCTTTGGGGCTAGCATAAGGATGACTATTCGGTTGGGGTTTTCTGCAGGAGGTTGTGGCTCAAGTTGAAAGTTGCTTTCTGAGATTTATATATATATATATATATATATATATATTTGAATAAAAGCATAAAGTTTCTTTCAGTTAGAAACTACGGTATTAGGAATATGCAAGGGATATGTGATTTCTCCTTAGAACATAAATATACAACTAAGAAATAAAACATAAACGGAAAGAGGCATCAGAGGGGGACATAAATACTTTTTACTTCATCAAGGAAGAGCTCGAATGTCGACCGATAGTCTTTTTCTACGTGAAAGCGTTTTCATATAATACTACTCATAGGGGCCTATCACAAACTGTGATTCTACTGAATCTTTCGCTGTTTTGTCGTCCATTTTACGGCAGCTGGCAGGTCGACAGTCAGTTTACCATTTTTTTGCCTGATTTTTTTTTTCAATTATTCTTATGTGTGGGGATTTGTTACAGAAAATTAATTGTTCAATTTTATTCTCAAATAAAAATAACATATTCTGAGTATATCATTTCTGTATCTATCTATATTTATGATATTTTCAAAAAAACTAGAATATATTACTATATACGTATTTGCTGCGCACCATACACACGTATTTTCGTCATGCAAGAGGATGTATAAAGTCAGGGCTTTCTGTACTCTTAACATTTGTTACTATTTGCTAATTTTAAATATAGAAATTATCCACTTTATAAATTGCCTTAACATACAATATGCAAATAAGGTGTTTTATAATATTAATGAATTTGGAGAAAAGTTAACAATATAGAATGCTGAATCTGATAAAACAACAATATCTAATGCTGTTGGTTATGTTTATTATGTGGCTTTATTGAGAATTTAAGGAGATATAGTACAACATTTAATATTTTACTATATTATGTAATTTATGTTTTACTTAATAGTGTACAACCTTATGTTTAATGTAATATTGTATATCGTTGTACATTACGAAGTCTATTGCGATCTATGATTGTCTAATAATAAATAAATATTTGATTTTATTATTTTACGTCGAAACATAACAACGTAAATAGAACCATACTTCATCAGTAAACAATATTAAAATTGGACCAATTATTCTATCATTAACGTTCGTAATATGCAATTATTTCAGAATCACCTACCTGAAATTCGTGGACAACAGTGATCTTGTATGCTTTAAAGTTCAAATTGACTCAATTTTGAAGATGAACTGATGCGTGTGAAAGACAATTTTCTAAAAAAAATGTCAGAAACGTGTGGAGCTTAGGAGTTATTGTCTAAGTAACACATAATTTTTTCATTCACACCTTTTTCTATACGAAAAAATCATAAAATAATGTCAATTAATAGCAGCAGAACATAAGTCCATATGTTTTAGTATTCTTGAATTCCCGATAACTGTAAGTATGGGATTTTGAAAACTGACAAAATATCTTGAAGAATGGATTATTTTAAAATTTACAGATTAATTATGTACTATTTATCTACAGACTAGAGCACTCACCCAAAGGAAGCGGCGCAGTAAGAGAGTTTACTATAGCTTTCTTATTTTTAAAATTTATTATATGTGATTTCTCTTAAATATCAATCAAGAGAAGCAATTTCTAAGACACTAGCAAAATTGGTTAATACATTTCAGTTGCTATAAATTAAATTTGTTGATGTAGCAACAGACAGAGCTCCTTCAATGATAGATTGGGAAATTCCCTCATACAAAATTTAAGACCCCACATATTAAAAAAACTATCATCAGATCAATATGTGCTTGTCCATTCCATGATTATAAATCGCGAGGCATTGTGCGTTAAGAGTTCCTGACAAAGTGAATAAAATAGTTATTAGAAACATGGATATAATTAGATTAGGCCACAGAAACAGCTGCATCGAAAATTTGAAAGAAATGTCTTATTGACATTGATAGTGATTTTCATGATCTAGTACATTACAGTAATGTAAAATGACTTAGTAGAGCGGTTATGTAACGCGGATTTCTCTTATTTCGAAAGGAAATAAGGTGTACTTTCAAAATGTGAAGGAAAATGACTCATAAAACAAACATCAAATAGTATATAAATATTACATTTTGCAGTTTTTCCTTTAAATATCACGTTATTAATGCTGTGAAAACAGAGTTCAACAACAGCAATAATAATAATAATAATAATAATAATAATAATAATAATAATAATAATAATAATAATAATAATAATAATAATAATAATAATAATAATAATAATAATCGACTCGCCCTGAATTAGGGGAGGTCTCTTGTTCTGGTTTCGTATTTCATGGCATTTTCTTGTAAATATTTTTTTTAATATAGTTCAACGCTCGCTTTTACTACTGTAGCACCACAGGCGATGGACACTGATGATATATGAGATGAAATGATAAATTGAGAAAGAGCATTTTTTAAGGAAGCAAACGTTCTAGACCTAAGTTTAGGGTACCTCTCCGGCATTTGCCATTAATGAGAACTGAGGAAAACCTGGAAAAAAACCCAGTCAGTGAGGAAGGTGGTCAGGCAAATACCGGGGAGGTACCTTAAATTTAGGCCTGGAACGTTTCCTTCCTAAAATAAAAATATCCTTTCCCAATTGATCATTTCATCTCATGTATCATCAGTGCCCACCGCCTGTGGTGCCTCAGCAGTAAAAACGGGCTTTAAAAACTATTCAAAAAAAAAAAAAGAACCCTAGACCTCCCGTTCAGTCCGCGCCTTAACGACCTTGGTTACGCCCGTGGAGGTGTTTGGAAACATTCCTACATGGGTATAGTTTATATAAGTTTGCAATGTGATTCGGATATTATCCATCCTTCGTAGATCTTCTCACCTTTCTCGGTGTGTTAATATTTTTCATTTAATGAAAATATTTTAATATTTTTAATCTTAATTATTATTTTGTCTAATATGGTATATCTTTTTCCTTTTCTAAGATTTTTTTATAGCCAATGTTTGTATATCACTCTTCAGTCTTTCTTACAGTCCAAGTTTCGGAGCCATATAACGCAATAGACAGAGCTTTCCTTTTCTAACATTTCAGATTTATTTCTTTTCGGGTTTCTCTTTTTAATGTGTTTGGAATTACTGAACGAATGTACTAAAATTTGTTTAATTTTCTTTTATTTATTCATTGTCATTTCTATATTTAAAATGCACCTTAATATTTAGCATTTTCGGCCAGTGGAGATATTTCATTATTAATTATGACAGTCTTTGACATTATTATATATTTTCCTTAAAGTCCATAATCTCTGTATTTTTTAAATATTGAAATTATATTCTTGATTTAATCTTTGTAATATACACATGCTTATTTGTAATTCATTTTCGTTGTCTTGAATTAACATTATATAATTTCCAAAGAGTAGCATATTCACGAATTGGTGTTTATTTAATTAATTTCATAGGGTAATTTTCATTTAGCTTTTCTGGGAATATCATTTGTGTAGATGTCAAAGTGTAGCGTTGACGAAATGAAACATACCTTAATCTATCGTTTATAATACCTTTATTTATCAAATATTTACTCTGTATATGTTACATTTATTAATATTTAGAATATTTTTCTTGACCAATATAGTCCAAACTATTGCCCCTAATACTTTTTCAAACGCTTTTTCTACATCGAAAAACGTGTTTCCAGATTGTATTCTCTTCTTTTTTCAATTATTTGACTTATTGTACATGTGCTATCAGTGCGGAGGCGCACTTTAGGATAGTCAATTTGATTTTCCAATGATGATATTTTTGTGATTATATTTATAATTTATATACTCTACTGAGGAGACTTGCGTGTCTATAAGTAGTACATATATTTCGTTTTACTCTTTTAATATTAAATTAAATGCGTTTCATGCCAAATCTCAGCAATTTGTTTATTTCCAAAGTTATTTAAATTTTAATAATCTAATTAAATTTAATTATAAAAATGTTTCCAGAAGTAACTATGAAAATACTTTCATCACAATCTCGAGAGATGTCATGCCTTGTGCCGATATTCAACAGGGCAACGCTACTATTTGCTCTTTATATCTTGAGTATGATTTGTCCACTAATGAACATGCTCCACTTCTCATGGAGCGTATGAAAAGAGGAGCAACTAAATGCCGTGCGTTATACACAAGCACTGAGGAAGCTGCAGCGGGCTATCAAAACTAAACTCTCACTGCTGCCACCCTACAGCCCTAATACGTACCCTTTTCCCTCAAAGGAAGACAATTCACATAGAGGATGTGCTGTTCAGCGTTACCCGGAGACTTCCAGCAACTTGTTGCACAGTGGGATAAGTATGTCAACAGATACGGCCACTATGTCTAACTGAATCGAGGTTATCGTGCTTCTAGTGTTCGGCTTTTAAATGTCTGACTCTAATTTTACAATACACTCGCTGCGAAATAACACAAATAAGGTGTAGCTCCTGTAAGAGTTTGGTGGTTTGCGTTAGCTTCAAATATTTCAACGTTTAAATTTAATGCGTTTAGTGCGTAAAATCTTATTCATGCAGGGAACTTGTATCTTGCGATTGTTATCTTTACAGAACAAATTGGAGTGCAATATCTGGATAAGCTTGTGGAGTATTTTACCCGGATGAAGTGAAAGAAACGGTAGGAGGAGCCTCTTTCTCATAAGCGTGATTTTGTGTTTGTGCATCTAAAACGTTCTGCGTTTCCAGAAATGTTAGCCTCGAATTTAATCAGGCTGATTGTTGTTGCGCTACAAAGATTAAAAGATTACCATAATATTACAATGAAACAATATATTAATCTCAACACTTTTTATATTTTAATTAAATAAGGAACTTACAGTGATTTCAATTTCAAAAAAATATTACATTTGAAAACACAGTACTCTCTTACCTACTCACCACCAACATAATAGCTGTTTTGTTAGTAGTCAACCATTACTTAGTAGCAGACTAGTGAAGTTTCATATACAGTTGTGTAGCAGTTCCTTCATTTAATTTAATGTTTATTGAATGTAAAGAAAGTGAATTTTAAACAAAAGAAGTATGCAATGATTTCTGCAGAGGCAAGTCCTATCCGGAAGATTGCAAACTTAAATCAAAGGGTTGTTTCCACGAAAACAAGGATAATGTATTTTTTTTAATTAAATAGGTGCATTACCACGATATTATTATAAGTTTTCCCTCTTTCTCTTGTATATGTTTAGCAATGCATGAATGGGTGTTAATCGGAGCTATTTAGGTTCTAGAAACTTACATATTGGTGTATCCCAGATTTATGCTATCGCGAGCCGCCGCTCAGTTTACTACTTCATACTTTCGTCAAAATGAGATGTTAACTATTTTAGGTCTTCAGCAAGATAAGACACATTTTTCTCAACGGGATGTGGCCCATGGAGAATCCAGGCGTTGGCCCAACACCGGAAGGACTAAATCACTTGGCAGAGATTTTGGGTCAAAAAATACATTTTTGGCTTTATGCATAATATAAAATTACATAGTTTTCAGATTATGTTCATATATAGTTTTGTGTAATTGCGGCATTTAAATTAATTTAAGTACACATGTAAATAGAGATCTGGCTGCCACATCCCGTTTTTCAAAGCTTTCACAATTTGGGTAAAAAATTAATTTATGGATTTTTGCATAATATGAAATTTCAATATGTTGTGCAACTGAGTTTAAACGATCAATTTTTTATTTGATAATAAAGATAGGTTCACATAATCAACATTTATTAGTGCAATAATGATAATAATAATAATAATAATAATAACAGTAATAATAATAATAATAGTAATAATAATAATAATAATAATAATAATAATAAATATGAAGTTAGCATGAAAATATATTTAATATTTTTCAGATTACACCCACATAATTTTGTTTCTTTGCCTGCGCAATTTAAATTGTTTATATGGCAATTTAAATATGGCCACCATGCTATTACGTAACACTCGCTCTGATATATATTTACTGTAACTTGCATAATTTTAACTTTAAATGCATTTTTTTAAAAACTGTTTAAGATAGAAACAAGAATTTTTTGTACATGTGCAAAACACATTACTCTATATAGCAGGTGAAAGCTTTAAATTAAGCGTACTCTAGAGTTCTGCACAATATATGATTTGAAATAAGCATAAAATAATGACACTATATGCCAATATATTCAAAATGTAACCATTGATTTAATGAGATGTTTTTAACCAGCAATGTTAAACAACGAATTTCATATAGATTTTAAAATATGAATATTTTGAGATTAATAATTTATGGGAACACATTTATAATTTAGAAATAATTACTTAATATGTAGTAAGGTTTCCATTTGGACAGACAGTATATTATTTCAAAGTACTCAGCTGGTATACAGTTGAGGTTCGGCATGAACATTGTCATTATGTCTCTACTGAATGGCCGTAAGTATTGCGAAAGAAATATTCACCATCTGGAATTGACTATCAGCATTTGGTCTACATTCATCTAAGACTGAAGTGTTATGGAATATACATGGTTAAAAAGGTAATAAAATGAATTAATTAAATAATGAAATTAATAACAGATAAATAAAAGAAGCAGAAGTAAATATTAATATTAATGGAAATGATAATGGCCTGTGTGCTTTATAACAGATTTACTTTTTCTTTAATTACTCAATTAGTTCATTGCTCTAAGCACCTAATGACGTCAGGACGAGGAATGAACTCATGAAACTTATGTTTCCGAGTCCACTAGAGTCTAAATATATCTCATATGTCTTTCTATCGCTCAAAGGTATACAATCATGTCATAGGTGCCATATTACATGATATATTTTAGTTTAACTACGCTGTGTATATCCTCACAACTGCTTGTTGAAAGTAACCTGCAACGTGAATTAGTAGGAATAACCTCAGCTCATAATCACCTTTTATTCAATTTATTTTTATAAAGTGCTGAAGACTGCACTGGATGTGCAGTAGTACCACATATTTGGCAAAGGACTCTCTGTGGATTTGTGGTGAGGAAGAACCAAACATTGCATTCAACTTCGCCATGAAGAAAAGGCACAAACTAGATTGGCCAGCAACAAAATCTCTAAATTAAGCCCTCAGCTAAATTGTTGAACATAAAAGGAATTGTCAGCAGATACGGCAACACATTATACAAATTATGATAAAAAGAAAGGAAAAAGGTGAATATTTTGTTTCGCAACGCTGCATTTCGTAATGCCATCATCTATCCAAGTAGTCAGTCGCCTTGCAAATTGAAATCTTAAGTAATCTGCGAAACTATGATATTTGCTCTGTAATTTAAAAAAAAAAAATTCTTTTGAAGTATTAAGCACTTAGAACATGGTTTTGTCTGAAACAATTAGATACTGGTTTATCCTGTGTTCAACTATAGACTTAACCATAGCCAAAGGTCAATGTCAATGAATATATTGACCTTATTCAAGCCTGTGCCAGGTTGCTTGAATAAGGAGTTTTTCAGAGTATCTCTTTGCTTTAGAGATACAACTTGTGCTAATCCAGAATTCAATCTACTTTGTTTTCGTTTGATAGGACTGATATTGTTTGTCAAGCTCAGTCAGTAAGTTCGTACGGCTCTCAGATGTTTCTGTACTATCGTTATGCCTGAGCTTTAACTGCAGAGAGAACGTGCAACCGTCTGCGTCTATTTTAAAAATGCATTGCAAAACCGCGGCCTTGGAGCCTGATAATTTAATGGAGGTGGTTTTGGTTTCGCAACGTAGAGGTTAGAGCTTATTAATATTCCGTTTCGTCCCACCATTAAATTACAATCCTCATTTTGCAACATCTTGCTGTGGCCCTGACCTACACCCGCTCAAACCGATGGGTAGCCGCATGATCTGCGATTCGTGTCCCTTCTGGAGCATTAAGGGTTTGCGATGCATTTGTGTGTGTTTGTTGATAATTCTCTTTCTCATCTTCTAGTCATCTATCATTGACTATAATTGTAAACAACTCAAAGTAATTTTTGTGAGTACAATGCTCACTCGCATGATGTGTTTTATTATTCTCAACCCGTTATTAAATGAACTCCTTAAAAATTACATTTGCCAAGATTACAGCCCAAATGTTCAAAACGATGCCACCACGATTATATAAAAACCTTAAAATTCAAGATGTATATCCTAAACACGTTTACTTGATCATCCTGCATTGTCCAGTTTTGGAATGACATGGAATTTCCAAATTATCTGGGGATGAAATCAGGAATAGCGGTATGTGGCGTATAACTGAAATTTGCACATAATTCTAAAAACAATGAGCGAAATTAGAGAAGGAGAGCCTTTGTTTGAAGTTTAAGATGTATAAAGAAATGAAAATCGTCATTTTTCTATTCCGTGTCTCGAAAACCTTCCATATATAAATTTTGTTTACATCGGAGAAAATGTGATTTTTCGCCTATTCATCTTTCCTTCAGGGGATGAAATAAAGGAAAGGTATGTGATATGTCGTAAACTTCAAGTACCTGCATGGTTCTAAAACATTTAAGCGATTTAGTGCAAATTAAATGCTCCAAATAGAACTTCGATTTGTCATATATGAAAAGAGAAAAAAATACATTATGTTCGTCAATTTTTAAGATAGCCTATACTTTTCCCCTCGTTCTAAATAGTACCCGTAGAAAACGTGATCCTTATCGGTAAAGCGGTAACGAAAACACACACGCACGCACACACACACACACAGAGGGTTATTTCTGAATTACGGTAGAGATTGAAATATTAACGTGCACCATGGAGAAGTTTTCACAGCGCAATGCAGTTTCATCACTTGAATGTTAAAACTAAATACTTGCTCATTTCTTTTCCCAGCTCTTAAAGGTGTTTGCAAAATTTACCTCTGATGAGGTTCCGACCTTATATTCCAATTATGCTGGTCCTTTATCTGGGCCTCTGAGTTATCTTTTTCACTATATATGCATTACATTTTATTCTTCACTCGTAAAAAGCCACGGGGATGGAATAAAAATGATTTAACAAGTATTATTTTATATTTTATATAAATGTATTAAATATAAAAGGCATAAAAACCTGTGAAAAAGAGCAATGAATTCAAATACAATGGTTATAATTTTACGAAAAATCTAAACATATGACGCAGGCTAATAATAAAGCAATAATTGCAATTAAGCAAGTTTCCAGCATATAGAAAAGTGATTTGGGGATGAATATTACAGGTAAAAAATTACGTTTCATCAGCTAGTAAAGAGAATTATATTCTACGCAGTAGACATATGTGGATGTTCGAGCAACTAAAATTAAAAAAAAAAAAGAATTAGGTAGATGCACATCTAATTATATTATACTGGAAGAAAGAAAATAGACCCAGAAATGAGATATAGATGAGACAAATTTCCGAAGAATGCTTAAAATAATTTAATGGCTGTAAGTTGCACCGGAATCGGCTTGCCAGCAGAAGACAGAAAGATGTAAGAACAAAATGAAAATAAGCAAGACACAGGGCAGATAAAACAATATAGGGAAAGCACATCATTGCGAATTATACAAGCGAGTAGGGACAGATAAACTACCAGAATATTTGAAAAGAAGATGGTACTAAGAAAATCAAAGTGTCATAACAGCTTTAAGGGGAAACTAGCCGTTTGCCAAAAGATATTATGATTACATATAAAAATGACAAATCGCGTACCTGCCCATAGAGCTACGTTCAATATGTTACACAAATGTTTAACTGTATAGTCAATGGCGGATTTGTCCTAGTATTCTAATTTGTCAACAGAGTTTAGAGTGACATGTAAGCGATACACTTCCGGCATTACTACATACTTAAGCTGCCATTGCAACCTACAGACACCGAGTGCCAGTAACACTAAGAGATAGCCCATTTTAGATATTTACATATGGACGCGCGCGAAGGAATGATTTCGCTCGTGTAATTTTAATTATTTATTGAATATGTTGGTGATGATTGCATTTTCGGAAAAATCATTGTCATCCAGCAATGACTGCGTTTGTGTGATTTAAAATTTACTAATGATAAAAATTACACAATTACACAAATTACACAATTCCGTGCTAAAATTACACAGATAAATTTAATATTATTTCAGAATTAAAGTTACAGCTAATTCCCCACTCCTAACGATTAAGCAGTACAGCTTTTCATAGACTCAAACAGAGTTTATATGGAAAACAAGGTAAACTTTAAAATAAAAAAAAAACTGTGTATAATTTGTGATACTTAGCCTTCACCTTATGTGTTTAGTTTCGTGAAAATTATAATAATCTGTCAATTTACTTCATATGCATTGCGAAATACGTGTTCCATTAGAACCATTATTGAGGTGCTTACAGTTTCAACAATGTCACGCCACACTTCTGAGTACATATGATTAATGGATGAATTCTAACAATTAATTCTCATTATATTTGAACGAACAACACTACTAAGTAAAAGTAACAGCCGTTGAAGAGTCTCTTTATATTCAACGTTCCCAGAATTTAAGTTCAACAGAGGCAAACAATTCTTGCAGCTGGACTGCGAGTGGGAGAGATAGAGAGAAAGTGAGAGAAGATATAAAGGGAAAAGTAAATTGGCAACATCTGCAGAATTGCTGTGTTAAGTATAAAATGCGAGAAGGCAAGAGGGCGAACGAGCATAATACGTGCTACAATGCTATAAACACGGTTAGTCACATTGGGTTGTGGAATAAAGTTTGCTTCCATAGTTGAGTCTAACGATAAGAATACAATGGTGGATTTAGATAAACAAAATGAATGCAGGATATTGTGTGCATGACGCAGGTGTTCATGTAACTTGAACTCCCACTTTCTGATTCATCGCTCAGTTATTTATTATCAACACTGACTAGCCCAACGTTTATTCTTTTATTGTTTTTTAATAATGTTTAACATTCCATATTTGCTGCTGAGGAATTACAGGCGGTGGACACTGGTAATACATGACGTGAAATGACAAATTGCGGAAGGGCTTGTTCAAATGTAAAATGGTTGACTTACACTAATCTTCTATCATTCTTTAAAATTAGGTTTTAGCTGGACTGCAGCTTCTTCCAGCAATGTGACGAGAATGAAAAAAACTAGTTTCCCTATTTAAATACATCACAAAATGGATGTACTTCAAAGCACTTGAAAAAGCATTGTTAATTGGAAAGAAAAAGAAACAAATTAGAAGAAATATCCAGAAATTTCGGAGAGGATCTATGGCATGAGATTAAATTTAATTCAGATATGACAAGGTCTTAATCACATGTGAAAGTAGACGTTGTTAAGCTCTTTCAGATTTTGGGGTCCCTGTTAGCACCAGGCCTGAGCGGGCGGCTACGGTCGTAGTATTTTACAAGCGTTTTATCTCTCTATGTTTCTTTTCCTTTATGACATAATCTTTTGAGATAAATAAACTTAACAAATACTTTTTAAATATTCTATAAAGTAACCCGTCTACGGAATATCTTTAAGAAAGCAGGAGTAATAATAGTATAAAGAGACCACTTGCAAGATTTAGCGGTTGCTCCTGAGCTTCATACGTGGCTGAACAGGGTACGATTCCCTGGTACTGTTCTCTAACTGAAGATTTTATTTTCTGCAATTTTTAAAATAAATGCTTGAAAATGTTGAGCCACAAGTGCACTGAACCCCATAGCCTAAAGTATCATCTACTACTTCTTGAGATCGAAATGAGACGACCATTTAAAAACGTAAAGAGAAAATTGCAATAAACGTATCCTTCTTTCCTCTGTAAAGCAAATATAAAAGGGTTCCCAAGGCTTTACGGGTCAAAATAACATAGAATGTAAATGAGAATAAAGTGAGTATTTTGAGATAGGAACCATTGATCAGAAATGCCTATTTCAGGCGCTCCTAGACATTGAAACTTCTGAAAGCTGCTTTATAAACATAAACATAATAGAAACTGTGCTACCACCAAACTTCAATATATGCAGTACAAGATCGCTTGATAATCACTGCACTTTCTTGAATATCTCAATGTGGAAGCCGCTAGCTATTTAGGAATTCATTCTCTCTTTTTACTGAGATTTTTTTTGAGTTGTGTTTAACGCCCGTTTTTACTACTGAGGCACCACAGGCGGTGAACACTGGTGATACATGAAATGAAATTATGTATTGCTAAAGGATTTTTAAAACATACCTACAGGAAAAAAAATCTAGAAAAGTGAGACCGGGTGATTTAGTTGGTCAAAGAAGGTGGTCCTTCCCTTCCAATCCACCAATTAGGGTTTCTGTTATGAAGGTGCTCGGGGATATTACCACAAATGGGGCTGGCGCGCCGTGGTATTGCAACCACATCCTTTTGCGGATATAAAATATTTAGGATCTCTAATACTGGCTGCACATCTGCAATGAACTGTAGGTAAAGGTATCTATCCAAACGGTCCAATAGAAGATAAACTTCCACTAGGTGCTAATGGGCTGTTCTAACTCATAAGTTGATGCAGAATCGTTTCTGGTGACCAAACACTAGAGCAGCAAGTGGGTTGTCACTTCAGCACTTCAGACATGGCTTTTGCGAATGTTGCATATGCCATCACGGACGAAACAGGCCTCATTCTTGAATAGTATAAACTGTAGGACGTTTGATTCTGTAGCACAGCGCTGGAAAAGTTGTTGGGTGCTTGTTGATGATGCTTCTGCCACATGCTTCAATACCATCTCTTCAAACAGGGGAGTAGGGAGAGTACTGTGTCTAGCATCTGTACATGATTTCTACATCCTGTTACTTCGTATATTAAATGCATATCTGCTGGCATTGTGAAAATTTAAGTTCTGGCATCATTTCAATCAAACAAAGCACTAATACCATGGAACGTAATAAGCTAATGTGCATTGGTTTGTAAAACAAACCTCATACTTATTATGCGTTCAACACGTCCAAGCGTCTGAAACAGACATTTTCAACCAGTGGTTACCTATCTCAAAGTATTCAGTTTTACTTATCTTACAGCTGTATTGTTTTTACCTAAAGGGTCTGGTTCAGCCTTTATGTTAATTATTCGCGCGTTTCTTAAGCAACAATTTCTGTTTTTATAGAAATAATTTGTATCTCAGATTCAGCAAAGCTATGAGACAATGGTAAATGAATCCTAATTGTAAGATGAATAATAGTTCCCATATTCTTTCACAAATGATTCTCAAAACGAGAATTATCCAAGAAAACTTCCGGTAGAGCAGCAAAAGTGTATTACATTGTTTTTAAATTTAAAAATTATTATTTTTATTAATATGTCCTGGGAAAATACATAACCTGTAAGGAAAATCTATGTATTTATTTGAGGAAATTTTGAATACCTTTATTTTCACCTCAAATATAATTTTCTGCATTTTGGCAACACATACACACACACCCAAACACACACACACACACACACCACATATATATATTAATTATAACAGCAGAAAAGATAAAATTCTAAGAAAAAGTCACACTTAAGATCGCTATTAAAAAGCATTAGAAAACACAGAGAAAGTAAGAAATAAAATTCAAAGAATAATAGATAAACAGTAAAGAAGTCAAAAGGAAATTAAACTTAATAAGCAAAGCTAAAAGCAACACCAGAGGTGCAAACAATATAAAAAAAAAGAAAAATAAAGTAGCAGTATTAACAATGTAACAAATTAACAGTAATTATAACACCAGAAAAGAACAAAACACTTAGAAAAAGTCACACTTGAGATCGCCATAATTCGGACTCGTGGAGTCCTTCTATGACAAGAAGACAAGTGACTTTATTGTATTGTATTTTTTATTATTGTATTATTATTATATTATATATAATACAAAATTCTTAGGCCAAACTTGAATTAAATGTTTTATATAGATATATGTTTCATTGGATATTTTCTTCAATTTTGCTAAATATTACGAACATACAATTCACATTATGGATTGAAATATATTTCGTTTAAAAAGAAAAATATACTCATATTAATGAAGAAGATAAACAAAGCAAGCATATAAAACGCGATATTTCTGATATTGGCCTATGCTTCGAAAGCTGGAAAAGAAATAGTATACTTAAGGATTATAGATTATATGTACACGTGTATATTATATACTATTTGCTCTATTAGTACTAGCAACATATTGAAATAAAACTAATATCAGGGAGATATGTTATACCATACCGGGTGATTTGTAATTCGGGTACGCGAACCACAACTGTGATTCTTGGACAAAAGAGGAGACGAAAATGTTCGCGACAAAGTGTTATTCGACGAAGTTTTAAGACACAATTAGGCAACACTGCGTAACTGAAGAATGTATTAGTGCTAAACGGTTTTGGTTTTACATGCGCTTTACTTGATGTTATGATTGCAAGTGTGCAGCAGGCATAATTCGCTGAGCGGAAGCTTGCGTGGCTCCAAGTGGCAGCAACTTTAACAGCTACTGTATTGACTAACTAATGCTTCTTGTCATTTCATTTAGCACGATATAATACTGGGTGGACCACACATTTTATTACTAAAATGCCATATTTGTAAGTTTTTTTATTTCAAACAAAATAATGCTATCACATAGAAACAATATGATATATCACCACATTGGAAATGAGATTTACGGAAAATGTAAGGAGAATTGAAAGAAATTAAAATAAATATCTAAACAAACAGAAAAAGAAGCGAGGCGAACCCCCACACTATATACATACAAGTCTCCGCTCTTTAAAGGTTACTAACTGAGCTAATGTCAATTCAAGAGAATATAGCAATATAACTGAAACATTCTGCATTGTGCAGTGCTGCAAATTGATCAATTGAATGTTCTTCGGACGATATTTGTCACTTATAATTTACCTCTCTTTCCTCCAAGAATCACTGAATGTGGTTCGTGTGCGCAAATTTCGGGACACCCGGTATATTTCTATGGGATAATCGGAAGACGTAGATGTTTATTTTAACTTTCACGTAGTTCGTTGTTGAAAATAATTTAACATTATATATTTCATACTGTTTAAAATATTAATTTTAGGTCATCTTTGTAACATGTATATATTAATGTATAATATAAATATCACATGCCAAATATCAGATCTGGCCCCTGAGCCCGACACTCAGGGGGTTAGTATGAAAACTGTTAATGCTTACATAATGTAAGCCGAACTATCTTATAATATTGTAATAATGTGTTCACTATAAACCTATTTTCGAACTACATAGACCATAGCAAAATAGCTAGGATATTAAGTGGACAAAGGAGGCATTATATATTTGAGTGCAAAAGCAAACTCGCCGATTGAAATTTACAGCGAATTTGAAGTTGATGGTCTGAACGTTATAACTGTCAGCATGTTCAAATTCATAGTGGTCGAATTACTGACGGAAGAACGAAAACGTTGACGTTCCTGTCAAATCGCACATAGACTGTGCAACAGTAAATCTTTTGAGCATATGGTCTAGTAAATTTCTCATCTCCGCTCTGGTTCTCGCGGGTTTCATTCTTTTCGTCAGCAACGGTAAACAGCTGGCAGGGCTAAACTCGGAGTACAATAATGTAAGCGCAAACAAGATAACAGCTTCTACAGAAAGGTTTCCGTGTCTTGAATTTCCCGTCTACAAAAGTAGCATTAACAGACCACAGCCGTAGCCATCGGTAGCGTTTACACTTTCCCTTTTGGCAAGCCCGGATTCAATTCCCGATTAGTATAGTTTCCTAACTGATGTTTTAAGGGATCTTCCCTTTGTTCTTCAGGTGAATGGCTGGAAAATGCCTTCTAAACTTATTCGCCTAAGTTATAATTTATCATCCTTCATCAAGTACAATAGACCTTTGGGTCAAGGTGATGAGATTATTAAAAAACACGTACCATTATCTGAATGAAGATATAATATTAAAATTATACCTGACTCGAGAATTATAGTTATATTTTCCTCTTACTGTTTATTCTATTGAGTAACATTTTTCCGCAAAGTTCAAAGTTATATTGCTTTACCTGGGCGCCCCAGTAATTCATTTTGCACATTCTTAACAGTTTGTACATTTAAATTAAGTTGATTTCAGTTTTCCCAGTGATTACATATTTTTACAGCTGCTTTAAAGGATGAAAACAATTTTTTTTTCATACTCTTTTCTAGAATCCTAAAGGTTGCATTAAGGGATCGTCCTACTTTTTGTCTTTAACCCGTTTTAGAGGCCTGTTTAAGTGTTGTTTCGGGTAACCGTCACAAATAGACTGCCGGCTACTATTTGTATTTAATTAGAAAATTATTTACACAGTTATTCCGTAAATTAACTTATAAACAGTTTGTTCAACGAAATGCAAAATCCTTATAGAACGCACTGTAATTCTACTGGGGCTTTAGCTGCTCAGTTGTCATAGCATTGCGTCATCGCATACTTTCTCAATGCGCCACTGCGACGAGATACCTGTCACACTGTTAGCAACTGAGCGCGCTGTTAAGCGGTCGCTAGTCGAACTAAAGTGTGGCGTTCGGTAATGCATGTACTTTCATTGGATAGGTCGATAATGTAGGTGGCTATTTCCAAATGGTTTGCATGCTAAGTTCTATCCAGTCCTAGGAGAAAATCTTTCGCTTACTTTAACGGTGATTGGTCAGATTTGCCACCCCTACTGCTCTTAGCACAGATATTGTAATATTTGCTAAAATTAAATTTTGTATTTTTGAATGACTGATTACTAGAGCCCGAATTTAAGGTTGAATTCTTTTTATATTCTTGGCCGTTAGAAAAGATCAAAGTTATATAGATAATAATCGTAAACTAAGCAAACATCTTGACAAGGTTTTTTTTTTCTTTTATGCTTATGCTCATTCTGCAATTTTTAATAATTTTATTATTTTTCCAAGTTTCCTGTTATTGTAGTTAAGGTAATTGGCAGCAACATATATTTTTACAACGCAGGTGTTGTAAAAATATTTCGTTGCTTATTTTATAATGGAAATGCTCTATGGTTTACATTGTGTTCATTCCTCCTAGGAAAACGTTCATAACACTTTTAATTCGCGTAAGTAGGTCGCTATAGTAGTGTCGTTTTCATTGTAAGTAGGCGGTGTTAGTTTGAGCTCTCTATCTTAGTTTACATTAAGTTATAAAAATAATCACTTTAGTTACAGCTCTACAAAATTCCGATTACAAAATCCCAAAAATGAACAATTTCCTGATAAGGTATATAATTTAAATGAAAACGAGACTACTACATCATAATTTCTTGCTGAAATGCCCATTAATAACATAATTGTCTTGGTATTTTCAAAAGTATACTTTGTTAAGACTCAACAAGGGAAATTCAGTTGTCCAATAAATGTCTTTTGCATTTTGAAATTCTTCTTTACCAATGATGTTACAAGGAATTAATAAAGCTTTACATAACTTATAATGTAAATACAGTATTGTTTTTTTGCGAATTTAATGATCATTGTTCTTAAATTAAAAGTTAGTTCTCAGTAATGGTGTGTAATGCTTTTTACTGCAAATATTATACATTTTATGTGCATTTTCCGTCCTTTTTCTAAATGTTTTAATGCTTTAGCATACGACCTTTACTTATTATAAAAGTCTATGTAGCCAACTTATTAAATGCAGCATAACTAATTCCTTATATATGTATAGGGTGATTGTCTGCAGCTACACAGGGACAGGGTTGGCGCAATGCTGATGTCAGGCACTGTCAGTTGTCAGCTTAAAGCCACACACATTTCTTAATTGTTATCTTACTCTTGGGCTCTCGCTGTCCGAACGGAGGATGAGTAAATGATTACGTTTGTCTTTTACTTGCGTTCTTGAAGCGACCATGTGGCAGGTAGTGCTAACACTGAGGAACATTAACGGAAATAAATGTGTTTGTGACCAATATTTTAAAAATATTGAGACATACTTTCATTAATCTGGAAATATATGGAACTGCATGAAAGACTGGGATATTTTCATCTAAACTAATATCATTAAAGGTAATTATAGTTAACCAGAAACAATTTAAATACAACTTCTTAGTATGTTAAGAAGTATTCATTCTTAGAACTAAAATAAATCCACACAACGGTCCCAAACAACAATAATTAAACAAATATAAATAAACGAGAATCTTTTGTTTTTAACGCCAGATGGTCTTTATGACAACGTTTTCATTTAACGATTATTGTAGAAGAGACAGTTTTTCAAAAAAGTATTTTCACATTTGCATTTCACACTTAAAGTTAACTAACTTTTGGTGTTTTATTATTTCGATCTACCGACAAATGTGCAATTCATTGACACTTTAAATGCTACGTTTATTATGTCTTTTACAGAGTATTAGACATATTGTATAAAAGATTGAATAAAACAGTCTTATCGCCAATCGTAAACTAAGTTCTATGTTTTACAAGTCTACTATTTAAACGCTCGTTCCTTCCACCTTCCTAAAAAAGCCTACTTTCAACAAAGTTAGAAAAGCAACGGACTGTAACTCATTACTGCTCATGAACCTCCCGTATTATTTTTAATAGTAGAATTTTAATGCTATTAACAATTAAATTTCAATTAGTTAAATATTACGTTTACCATCAGTTTTAAAACATATCTATGATAACAGTTAAAATATGGTTAGTGTAATATTTTATATATCATAGTGAATTACATTTTCTTGTTCTAAGCGACATGAAAAGAGTGCGTATTGACCTACGGTAACTAGCAATTTAATTATTACATAGCAACGTGATCTTTTTTTACGCCAGATTGCCTTATGTTGGATAGATTTTAGCTTTTCCAGTCTTCTTTCCACTTTCATTTCATCAGCTTTTAACAGTTTTTCACTTAAACTAATACTTATTGAACTGAATATTTATTCTTAATTTTGACAGTGGATAAAGAAGCATTAAAAGTTTGCACGACATATTCTTAAACTTTGCATTTTTCCCTACCTTTATCCCTTGAAAGTTGGACCAATGTAGTTCATTACAGTAAATGTGTAGGAATATTAAATTAACAAGAAGGGAACAAGGAGAGGAAAATCAAAATATTATGTTATTTGTTGTACATGGCATGCCTTTAATCTCTAAGGCTGTAGGTTTTGTTCCTAATGAGAGAAATGCTGGAGAGTTATTAATTTGAGAATATCACATTTAAGTAATATTATAATAATGCACTATGTACACTTTACTAAAAATAAATCAATATTAAGTATGACTCTTTGTAACCATAATCAAAATTACATCTTTAAGCAGCTCATTGTAAATTATGACATTTTATACAATCTGATTTCTTTAAGAAAACAAATTTAAAATAGTATGCCACAAACACATACATACAATATATTTTGCGAATTTGGGCCAACAAAACAAAAAAGCTACCATTGTGCGGATGTAGTAGGACATTTCTAACACCCCCTGTGATAATATACATTTTATTTTCATTGTAATTATAGCTTTAATTGCAATAACTTTAATAATTGGCACATGTATTATATCCGCTTCACCTGGAGTTGTCGCTTTGCCGACCCGCCAGATGCCCTAAAATGGGCGACAAAATCATGAAAGATGGAATAATAAAGAAAACAAATGTTCCCCTTTTTGTCACTGGAGCCATTTATCATAGGCATAAGATGCAACTTCAACATTACGTTGACAACATAAACATGTAAATAACAATTTGCTTCATGTTAAGCAGTAAAATGTTGGAAACATAAATCGTGTTTACTAAGCAAAACGTGTTAAATAATAATACATCCTATGTTAGTCTTCGTTGCAACTCTCCTTAGCTACTTCTTCAAATGAGAGTCATTAAGAGAAGAGGGTAGTAAAATTGGCAATATTTTTCTTTTCTAGGCAGCATAGAAATACCCTTTCAGTGGCTAAACATTAACCACAAGTCAAAGAAAATGTACTTTTTGTGTATATTCATTTAACAAGCATTATAGCTCATATTTTTAAAAAAATAAGGATTGATATTTCAACATTTGTTGCTATACATGTTTTTGTTAAATTTTTAAAATTACTGAATAGATTTTGCACCGTTTTGGAGACACAATTGCGTTCTTAGATCAAGTATTTTGGATGGAGATACTCATTGGTATTTTGTGGTGATGCTCTTATACACTCTTCCTGAAGCCAATCACATATAAAGAGCTGTCATCTTTTCATTTAATTTTCACTGAGTAGAGTTTGTATGCTCTGGCTTCTCAGTTTTTCAAATTTAGCACAGCCTGTTCATTTTATAATACGCCCGTTACTACAACTGCTGCATCATAGGCGATTGATACTATTGAAACGCGAGATGAAATGAAGAATTTGTTTGGGAAAGGAATTTTTGGCAAAGAGATGTTCTAGGCTCACATAATTTTAGGGTACTTCTTGTCGGTTCTGGTGGCCTAGTGGTAACCAGACCACCGTAAACCCAAGATCGCGGGTTCAAACCCGGCCAGGACCGATGGAATTTTTTCAGACGTAGAAATCCTCAGCATGGCTCCCTTCGGAAGGGAAACAAAGCCACTGGTCTCATGTCATACATTTACGGCAGGAAAAAAAACTTAAAGCCTGAAAAAAGAGGTAAAATTTGTTGGCCGTTTCAAACCCTAAATTGAATGGGACGCTGATGGCCTGAGATGTTAAAGAGTGTCCGTAAATAAAACGAATCAATCAATTAGGGTACATTTCCAGCATTTGCCATTGAGGACTGTAGAATACTTGGCAGAATCATCAGCTCGATTGTCAGAATCCTGGAGGACTGTCCTCGAGAAATTTGAATAAGCTTCTTGTTCCCAATCATTTTCCTTAGCAATCTCAACCTTTCCTATCGGTCAAATATATTAATGCACCAGAAACTTTCATTTGCTCCAAAATTTTGGTGTAATATCTCGCTAATGCTTCAGATTCTTGGTTATGGTAGCAAATTCCCATCTTATTTCTTTTCTCAGTAATTTGACACAGACACTTTAATCGTTGTATTCTGAAAATCGCAAAGAGATTTGTTGTTTATTCGATTTATTTATGGACGCTCGTTAACATAACACGACATCAGCTTCCCATTTGATACAGAGCGTGAAATGGCCGATAAATCTTGCTCGGAGGCCTATTCTTTCACACTTGAGGTTCTTTTACATACCGTAAATCTACGACATGGGACCCATGCCTTTACTTCCCTTTCGAGGGCAAGAGAGTAAAAATCATGTAACATATACATTATCTAACTGTTCATGTCCAAACTTTCAAATGCTTGCTAGTTTTAAATTTTAAAGCATAGTTGCAACAGCTTTACCAACGCAAACATTTGAAAATACCTAAAAAAAATAATAATGGAAAAGGCACATACATGGGATTCTGACAATCAAGCTGTGTCAACTTACATGCTTTTTTGTAATACCAAACAGTGAACTTAGTTGGTACCAAGTTTTATTGATTTAGGATTCATTAATGTTAAAAATTTTAACTCCAAAGACAAGATTGTGTAAATTTTGTGTGTCCCAAAATACAACATCACGGTTCAAATACTTATCTACATATTTTTCTTAATTTATTCGTGCTGGTCCATCATGCTGCTTTTGAAATTAATGTTCATGTCGATTATTAATATTCACATTTAAGTCTTACGATGCCTATATTTTTAGCTTAGAATTTGTTTTGAATGGAGAGCTAAATGGATATTTTTGTCACGAAAAATTCTATAGATTACTATAATATGTATTTTGTCCTTGTCAATGACCATAGTTTATTTCTGGAAGATATTCTATACATTATGTTTCGGTGTTACCTGTGAGAATTATAAAGATACAAAATACAAAAATTAATTGAGGGGTGTTTTTCGGAAGACACACTAGATCGCATTTGATACGCGTTGCTTTTGCGTTATTTCGTAGGAATTATGGAAATTGTATTTGCATAAACTAATATTAAAAGCATTTTCATGTCTAGTAATTAATTATTAACATAATTTTAACTCTTTTAAACGTTACCTGGTTGGACCCCTCAAAACTGTTAAGCAAGAAGAGCAGACCGTAGTTTGCTCGCTTGAATGCCCGCATTTTACTATAATCGTGCCCGGATTAGCTGATACTCAAACAAAACAAATCTCGTACCCCACTACCTCTCGTAGGCGGGTCGGTTACTGCAGACCTTGCTGTTCCCTCACTGCCTTCCTCCCTGTTTGTTTCAACAAGAGTACATTTTGTTACATTAAAGAGGAGTTCATGACTGAACATTTGTTTGTTCTCATATCTATATGTACAAATTAATGTAGAACTAAATAGAAAGTTTATATTTAATTAAATTCAGAGTATATGAGCAATTTTCTTTAAGAAAAATTACGCAATTATGCGTTTTTACAATGTCAAGAAATGGCCACAGTTTGTGGCTGTTCAGGGATCATTGGTGAAGCTATGGCGTGGGTTTGTTAAGTGGAAACAAGGGAGTTCGTTCTGAGTATCAACTAATCAGGACAGCAATATAGAATATTGCAATAGTAAAATAAATTAAAGAAGACATCATAAGTATGCGACAGAACCATCAGTACCTTAAGATGCCTGATAATTTGTTACCATTCCCTTAGTTAGAGAACACTGGTATTAGAAAAAATAAGATATCTGAAATCTTAAATCCCCTAAAAAGACAAATAATATAAAAATAAACATTGAAATAAACATTTTGTAGGCATAAAAACCAAAAGGAAACATCTGCCTTGAGAGGGAAAAATGACTAGATAAAAGTGCTTCTTTAAAAGATCAAGAAAAAGGCGATTAATATATTTTTTATTAAATCTTCCTGGTTATTTTACAAATAGTATAAAGAGTTTTGTGTAACAACTTAGATTTCTCCCAATTGTAATCTCTTCTTATTCTTCTGAATTTTATATTTTTTGCTAGGTTTGACTACGTATATTTGGACAAAGAATTTGTGATACAATGAAGTATTATTTTATATTATTTTTTATGTAAGCTGTACTATGCGCATTTAAATTTAACTTTACGTAAATACCAATAATAAACGAACTATAAATCTACATTAATATCTTAATTTCTTGAGTACTATTGTTTGCAATAGCGTTGTCAAACTCTTGTGCCTTAATATGTTCGCATTTAGGTGTTTAACTATTTACTGTCAAATTTAGAATAGCAGTTATATAAACGAAGAACATCTAATTTAGGCTTGGGTATAAATGCTGATTATCCATGCATTTTAATTTCAAGACATATGATATTCTTAAATGATTTGCCAGCCCGAGTAACGACTTAATCTAGTGCAGAATTGTAATAAGAAACACTGTATAGAGGAAATTGTTTTTCTCAAGATAGCATCAGATTATATTTTATTAGCCAGTGAAACTGCAGCTATTCATAGACTGGTCAATATATCATAAATGTATACAATTGGTCTCTAAATATAATTAAGTTGAGAAATGATATAAAATTATTTGTAATATCTGTTATAATAAAATATGCCCCAATTAATCTCCAGTTGCTTATAATGTGGTAGTCGGGCAGACGACTGTTAACTTTCACTGTTCTTATCATATTAATGTGGCCTCTTTTGAGCCAGAGTGTTTATATACATGAAAGGTATAATCGGAATGGATAGTGTGGACGAGAATCGCTGTGATTGAATTTTTCATACTGTGTAATGACGTTATTGAACTTAAAGAAGTATGTAACTTTTTTATATAGTTTAGAAGCTTATTAAATAAATCAATACGTTTATGGGCTGTGTTGATGATGCATTTTTTGAATCCGTGATTATCGGTATGTATGTCTTTTTCTAAAGATGTATGTTATTCTTATAACCTGCATTTTTAAAGGAAATTATGTGGTGAATAAACCACACTATCTCTAAAATAAATATACTAAGCAATAGTAGTACTTAAAGTTTTCTAAAAATGATTTGCCCTCTGTTCAAATTGACCCTATTATACTGTTTCGTAACTTCCAAACAGTGTTTGGTAGCATTGCCGATATTATGCCATTGAGATAAAGCCCCAGTATATTTACAATACTTTATTTAGACCTCTACAGGCATATTATAGCTTTATGTGTTATGTTAAATATTATATGTGATTCTCCTATGTGAGATTTTAATCTATCAAAATGCCTAAGAATTTAGCGTTCACTTCTTTGATTATTTTAATTGTTTCGTGAAGGTCTAATAACTGTAATGGAGAAGTACATATTTTATAAATATCTCTAATTTGTCATTTTTAAATCAATTTCCAAGAATTTCTGTAGTTTAATTTATTTGTGTTTCTAATTCATTTTGTGTAATGTTTCTAAGGAAATAAAGCTGTGCTAGCTCAAAGCAATATTCGAAATGAGGACATTTATGCACAAAATTTTAACGAAAATGTTTAAATATTTTCACTGTGATTAGAGGAATCTTAGAGAAGTAATTGGGCATGTGGTATTTTGGGTCACGCACGTAAAAATGTCCAAGATATGGGCTATTGAAATAATTTGCATTTTGGTGCTTAGAAATTCATACTAAAGCTACATAGCGTTAACATATTTTATGTCAGAATGCCTTAAATCCTCTTTAATAACCGAAATAAACCTGGTTGTTATTAACCAATAAACAGAATTTACAGAATTTTGCGTTAAAATAATCTGTGAACTTTCAGGTTCAACACACGATTGAACATATTGTATTTAAAACTCAGTTGTTGGAAAAAGTTACAATTGTACATTTTTACTAACATTGCGATATATTCAATTGTTTCATGCACCAGATTTTTGTTTTGAATTCAAAAAGAAAAACACCTCTTCAAATAAAATAAAAATCAAAGAAATGAAGAATGGTTAGTTTTTCTGAACTTGGTGACATGCACCTGATTTATGGGGAAGCAAGAGCTGCTGAGAGCTACAAGTATCATACCTTATGCTATATACTATATACTGCATTTAAATCTTTTGATAGGCACTTGCATGAAGTGCGATGCTTTAAGATGCAAGTACAGGTAAAATTAAATAACAAACATAGCATTTTTAAAGCTTTCCATGTGGGATACTTATCTTAGATGTCTTGTATGAGACCCCTCTATATAGAGTTCATTGGTCCAAATGGACCCCTGGGAAACGCCACATTATAACTATTGCATTTTTTTATCTTGATATTATTTCAACAAACTGTTCCTCCCTTGAGTATTAAATGAATCAATTTCAAGCCTTGTTTTAAAAAATGTATTCTGTCAGTGAATAAATTATCTATTACTCTCCTCATATTAAAATATTTTAATTTATTGATAAAATGTGTGATTCACTGAGCTAAGCTCCTTAAGTCTAAATTGTATGCTTCCTATTATATTTGACAATTAAGTATAAAATACATGAAGAAATAGGGAGCATTGTTAATATAATACGTTGTTGATACCCCTACACTTCTACCCTTACGAAATAAATGTTAAGACTTCTACAATCTTCTAAAGAGGGCATAGCTATTTTGCATACAGAGCGGCATGGCTCCGTCCGTAACGCTTCAGACTCGCACCCGGGTGGCCTCGGTTCAATTTCGCTGTAACAGGCCATCCTGGTCATGTATTTTCTATTTCTATGGTTTCCACTTGCCACTTAAGACCAATGCTAAATGGATATTTGTATCCAAGAATTTTCCGCTTTTCGATTCCATATCTTTTCATTCCGTAGCATCAGTTACAAGTGAGGCGGGATGGTGTGATGATGGCATGATAAAAGTTCCTGTGCCACCCTCTGGTGGGTTCTGTCTGGGGATCTCGAGTGAAAACTTGGTAGAGCCGAAGTGGTTCTCGCGAGCATATTGGCGTCTGGAACTTATCTATGGAAACTTTCGGGACATTTCCTACACCCATGCATCGCCCAGTGTATTTTTCATCTCATCTCTTCTCCCGGAGGTGCTCCCTCGGGGACGTATGTACAATAGACCTATAGCGGCCACAGTGGAACTACTCCTCCTCCGTAGGGCAGAAGAAATTCCTATTGTGCATATTTCTTTCGAAGATGTTAGAAAGTACAGAGACAAAGGATGTAGTCATGTAGTTTTGGATCCAATGGATTACAGCGCGTTTCTGAGACGTGCTATTGCATGGTAGCTACTGAAGTACGACACAAATCAGAGGGAGGCGGTTAGATTTTATAGTTGCAATACAGAAACCAGTTGTTTACATGGAGCACTAGGCATTCTATGTCAGCTATACTGATGGTTGGTGCTTAGTCAAATTCACGTTCATAGCACAAAACGTTACAGTACTATATATAGAACACCTTTACAGCGCTTAAAATGCTTGTTATAGGGTAACAAATTTGCCGTAATGCTTTTCAATGTTTGCATTTCTACTTGCTCAGGTGCTTGGTGGGATGCCTATGTATTAGGAAAATTGGGAGAATCGACTATAGATTAAAGCTTTGGAAGAAATTTGGATCGATAATGAAGTCACCCAGGTAGTTAAAGTGGTAAGGAGCTGCACTACAAACTGAACGGTCGAGGGTTTGTTCCCCGGGAATGACAAGAGTTTTCCTGGTTAGTTCAATCTGATATCTATATGAATGTCTCAAGAATTCAGTAATACATACAAAAATTGGGTGTTAAAGACGAATGGAGCCCACTGCTGGTGGCTATATGTCCAGTTCTTTCTACTGCCGTAGACTGAAGGGTGAGATGTCTTACCATCACTCGTACAAGAGGTGTGGAAATATCTACCTAATGTAAACCAAAGTTACAGAGATGTACCGATTCCTTCAGAAAAACATATATACATAAGCCTGACACACATGAGAGGGAAGCGGTTAGAGTTTGTAGCTTTGTTGATTTGATTTATTTACGGATGCTTTTTAACAAATCAGGTCATCCGCGTACCATTCAATTCAGCGCGTGGAATGAGAAATTTTGTTCAGATGCCTCTTCTTTCAAATATAGGTTCTTTTACGTGCATAAATCTACGATAAGGAACCCACAAATACACTTCTCTACCGAAAGAAGTAAATTTGCAGCTGAAATGCAGAAGTCTATTGTTATTTACACGGAACCCTAGGAAGAGTTCTAGGTCAGGTATACTGTGAAGATGGTGTCAAGCTAATTTCTCATCCATGTCAAAATAATATTCCAATACTATTAAACTGGAGATTTGCAACCCGTAAATATAATATTGATAACAGCGTTTTATGACACTGTTTGTTAGATAAAAGAGGAATTGGAATTAGATTGCATATACATATTATTGTATTAATGTCAATGTGTCTCGAGTTTGAAACCGTTCATCAGGGTTTTTAAAATGAACGTAGAAACTACTATTCCGTAGCTCAAGTTTAAAATTGCAAGAAGTCACGAAATCCCAGAAAACATTTTAAAGTATTTTGTAAGGTTGTGCGAAATAGTGGTTAGTAGTATGTATCCCACAGCGGCCTTATAAATGAGTCACTACACTAAGGTAATATTTTCCCGAACATACCCGGTCAACGGGGTCCAGTCGTAAAAACAGTGGTATCCGTTGAATTGACCGATTTGCGACTTTTTTAAATTTCTTTATATTTTTAGTCAGATACATACATATAGTAATTATTTACAAATATGTATTTATGAGTTACAAGTAAAACATTCAAGTATAGTATATTTATCTTTTGGTGGTAGTTTTAGGCATGATTTTATTTTCCGTCCCCGTTTTTTAAATTTTTAAATTGTTTGTTTAGTTCATACATATTTTAATGTGTAAGTACATGCATGATACAATTATTTTGTTAAATATATATTGCAATTACGTTTTCAATTATTTAAAAATGTATCACATTTGTTAACAGAAAATTTAATTTATTTTGAAGAATTGTGGCGTAGTTTTGAACTAATGTAGTGGTACCATTATGGTTCGATTGTTGATTTTAGCGGTAATGTTTGTGTGTTGACAATGTTTATTAATTATGGTGATTGATATATTACGTAGAAATGAATTTGGTAGCGTATTTTTGAACCAATCTGGTGGTACTGGTATGATATATAGAACATATTCATGTTTTATATAGTAATTCTTTTTGAGTTTTGGTAATGATTGTTTAAATGTTTATTGATTTATTTTTAACTAAATAGTTTGGTATCCGAGATAAGCAAGTACATGCATGCTTTTTGTAAAAAATATTAAAAATCAGCTTACCTGCTGTGCGTAGGAAAGATGTTGACGAACTACTGTACTAGGTAAACTGATGCAATGTAAGTAGTAAAAAGTTGGTAAGGAAACTACCTGGAACGGAATGGCGCTAGTGTTTTTTGTTTTTATTTTTGTCAAGTACATACATGTTTATTGAGCAAGTACAAATTTGCTTTTCTAGCAAGGGTCTTGTGGCACCTTACAGCAAACATCCGAAAAGTAGCCTGGACCAGTTCGAAAACTTAGCCCTAAACGAGTCATCTGTACCACCAGCAACTCACTTTTCCCAGAAGCAGTAAAGGGTTATTTCTGACAGGTTGGAAAAAGTTTTACCACAAATATCCCGGATTCTGCCTGCACTTTTTGTCATGCACATTCATGTTTTATAATGCAAGTGCATATCAACCCCATAAGTGTTTTAATTGTTTAAAACAAATAAAATGTATCATATCTGATCTGTACAGATAGGTATCAGTGAGATTCTGAGTTAACTAGTGGAATTTAAACAATAAAATGTTGGAAGTGAGGTGTGACAGGATTAGTGCAAATAAGGAGGACGATGATTGGTGGAGATAATGAAGAGATATAATGTGATTGGACAGAATAAAACACGCTATGATTGGACGACCGATACCCAGTGCCAGGTGTCCGCCGTCCCGAGTTGATTGAAAGTGCTGTGCTGGGTAAGATAAAGGTTATGTTTCAAAGTCTTGGGCCAAACTGTGAAATAAGCATGTGTTAAATTACCAAATGATGTGAATTTCAATTATAATATGTTTGAAAAACCATGAACTGAATATGTACGTCAAATACATGGTTGGGAAACTAAAACATATTAATAAGATGCCGGCGGAAAAGAAATATTGTGAAATACTTCACGTTTTAATATTTACAGTAATTAACATTGAAATAATGATTACTGATAAAATAGTAGTTACGCTGTAAGAAAAACGGTCACTGTGTAAATATTTGTCAATTTAATAGAAACTGAATAACATGTTGACAAATAAAATATTCTCTTTGCAAAAAAAAGTTTATATACACTATTTAACTTTGTAAAAAAAAGTCATATTGTACAAAGGAGTATTATGATACAATTAAAATGTATCACCTTTTGCTTCATGTATATATGCAAATGAATATCAGAATGAAAAAATATTTAAAATATTTAACTTTGCAAAAAAAAAAAAGAATGTAAGTTATAATAAAAATGCACTATTTGGTTAGATTTTAAAAACCGAAAGTACCTTTAGGGAAATGAAATATTAACTTTGAGAACAAAATAAATTATTTACACTATTTAACTTTGTAAAAATAATATATAGCACAAGAAGTTATGTTCCCATAAAAGAAATATTCTTCAATTTAATTTCGAAAAAAAAACAATTATTAGAAACAAAAATATTCACAATATTAACTTAGCAAATAAGTATTTGTGTTCCTATCAAAGGTACACTATTTGAATTACTTTTACATACAAAAATGAATATTAGAAATAAAAATACATTTACAACGTTTAACATTGCAGAAAAGATAAAGACAAACGAACAGAACATGTATGAATAATTTCATTGGTTGAAGGTTTTTTTTTATTTGGTTTGGTTTATTTATGGACGCTCTTTAACATCTCAGGTCATCATCGGAGAATTATATTCATGGCGTGAAACGGCCGACAAATTTTGCTTAGAGGCCTCTTCTTTCAGGCTTGAGGTTCTTTTTCGTGCCGTAAATGTACGACAGGGCACCCACGGCTTTACTTCCCTTACGATGGAAGCCATACTTACAATTTTTACGCCAGAAAAAATTCATCGATACTGGACGGGTTTGAACGCGCGATCTTAGGTCTAGAAGGCAAGTATGGTTATCACTACACCATCAGGACAGACTTAAAGGGGTTAATAGGTAAGGCTCGCATTGGTATTGTGGATGAGGAGCAGTTTGTAAACTATACAAATACCTAAGATGCTGTACAAAATATGGAAGAACGAGTGAAAGAGGAGAATGAAACTTCAGAATCTAATGAAAATGAGGATTGTATTGATTATTACTATTATTAGTATGTTTTAAACTATTTAGATATATAAGTAATATTAATGTGATAAAATAAATATATTTATGAGAGCAAAAATAAAGTAGATAATTTGATAACAATCAAATGATAAAAGTGACATACAAAAACGGAAACTCTGCATATTGTCTTTTTCTTTTAATTTCCTTTGAAGATATGGATAGCTAAAAATAAAATAAAATTCTGTTTAATGTCTTTCTCATTTAATTTCCTTTGGAGATAGGCATAACTTGAGGAATTGGAGGCATATAATTATTTCGTAATGTACTAAAGATAGTTTCTCTAATTGGTGGAAATAATAATCGGTATACATTTTATTTCTGCATAATAGACAGGTAACGGAATAGCAAAGTAAGAATTAATATGAAAAGCCGGGCATTATCTTTGAAAGTGATGATATAGCACACGTGCGTAGTTTCGAAATGCAATATCCGCTCTCAATTAAGAATGATGCATCTTCATATCCGTTATAAACTGCTATATCAGTATCTGATCAACTGAACCAGAGTTTCGCAGTGCATTATCATGTCCGTTGCACGTTATCAGCAACCAATAGCACTGTGCTTTTGTTAATTAACATCAAGCGGTTTTCCGTACTTTGCTATCGTAATGTTTTTTCCGGAATTTTCGCACACACTTGGATGATACAGTTCCACACTCAATGATTAAAAATAACGGTTTCTCTATTGCTGTATTCAGAACTATGCAACTACCTAACGTGTTATGAGCGTGGTTTATTACACCGATATCTACGATTGTGGATGTTTGTTACTTATATTATTTATATCAATTTAAATTATTATTAAAACATTTATCAAACGCATTTAAAATAACATATTCATTTAAATTTTAATATATTTTATTATATTTTATTACGTTGTATATCTCTAACTTATTAATTTGCATACTTATATTTTCCACGTTCAGTATTACTTTTTATTCGTTCATTAATTTTTTCCTCATTTTTATTCATTTATTTTTCAGACGTTAATGTTGATGGTGTTCATAGTTTTTCTCCTATTGGTGTTTAAATCGTAAGTGTTATTTTATTTTTGCTTAATTTTATTTTATTCAACCAAATAGTTATTTAATGTTTTGATTATCACATATACTTTGAAGCCGGAAATAAGGCTGCCTTTATTAATTTAATAACTAAAGGCTACAGAGTTATATTTATAAAGACAAATAGATTTTATAAGGATAATTATTATATGTATAGGTATAAGAAATATTTTAGAGATAGGTAGAACAGAAATAGAAATAATTTGTAACTTGTAACTTACAAAAGGGTTTTGTATACATTTTGTGTAAAATATGTTAGAAAGAGACAGATGTATACCTGAAGCCTGTCCACTGACCACTCCTTAGACAAGGCTGAAGAAAGGGTAAACTATCTTTTGTTAGGTCACGAACCTTCTACCCAGGAAATACTTAGGAGTTCACAATAAGGGAAACATGTGGCCGTAACGGGACAGTATTTAACAAAGTCAGACGTAGCAATAATTTAAGAGAAAATGAAAATGTCAGAACGGAGACGAAAATGTTTTATTACAGAAAAGCCAAAAAACAGCCCATCAACACGTGCCGTATTTCTGAGAACATTTGGAAATCTACAAACTAAGGAAGGCAAAAGATTATCAATAGAAATCAGAATGTAAGGAAAGGGACGAAATTTACGACAGGTTGTTCTGGGAAAATTCAAGTTCGTGGGAAGACATTAGATCAGGGGGGAAAGAATAATTCTAGCCAATGGTCTTCGGATAAAGTTAACGAATCAGGAGAACTTAGATACAAATAAATAATTTTAGGATAGGCAATGACGAATATGTTACACAGAAATAGATAAAATACCAGGGAATTTAATTTAGCGAGAGGCGTGGCGATGTAGTAGAAAAAACTAGAGTACAGAAGTCAGAGGGACACATTCAGACATTCAGTAGAAATACATTTCATAGATTCAGAGACACATTCAGACACTCACACATTCATAGATTCACATTCACACATTCAGAGGCACATTCACATTCACAGATTTACACTTACAGACTTACATTCACAGATACATACATTCGCAGATTCAGACATTCAGACATTCATTCAGGCGAGACACGAGAGGATTCACTCTAGAAATATACGGAAGCCGGAAGCCTAAGTCACACTAAAGCAATCCGCCTAAGTCACACGAAAACAATCAGTTAAGTCATTTCTAAAGCCAGTCTAAGTGAGTAGCAAAGTCAGCGGCGAACAGTGAGGAAGTAGCCCCAATATTTTATATGTGAATAAAGTATTTTAAACAAGTCAACCTGGTGTATCTTTTGGGCAACACATTTCTCGTTCCCGTGGATCTATACTGATCCCCGAAACACTCCAGTGGACCCTGAGATCAAATACAACAGCATTGGAGTAGACGTCATCAGTGAGCAGCCCAAGCCGAACATCCAGACCACCATCAGCCCAGCAGTCTACTACACTACGCGCCCTTTAATTACTGCTCCATATGTTTTATTTTCGTCACCTGTTTACCCTTTTTTATTGAGTTTTCTTTGAGAATTTTGTAATTGTTTAATTCCGTCCTGACACTATTGGTTTTCTATAACTTATTTTCCTACTAATTCATGTGTGCTATAACTCCATGCCACCCCACACCCTTAATTTTACTGCTCCAACTTTAATAAAATGTATATTTTGCTTAAACAATATGCTGTTTCTTTCACTTTATTTTATATGTTACTTATATATTGTTACATAAGCAGGTGAACCCCTTATTATTTGGAACATGTAAAAACAAGGTTCTGAAGATTAATAATATTTACATTTTGATTGAAAACATTTTATTTATTGTAATAATTTTATATGTTACAATATATAGTTGCTTACGCAGCTTTGCACCAAATTATTTGGAACATTTAATAAGGCTTTGGTATTGAGAAAGGTAAATCCTCTTTCGTCTAGACGCCTACCAATATCTGCTAATTAGCACAAACTTAGCTATTTTGCATAACTTCCGCTATTTTGTAGTGTAAGCTAAAAGAGTGGCAAATTTACGCGTACGGGCGTAGTACCACGAGACTACATGGCATGTAAAGGAAGCAAGGTCAAAAAATTCCAACGTAGGCTATTCGTTTTTTAGAAACGTAGGGATAATGAAATGATTAAGAATTAATACAATAAGAGAGAAACGTATAGTAATGTATAATAACGGTTTACAAGTATAAATTATAAAATATAATATAACAAAATATATATCATAAGTGATATTGAGTAAAATATATAAGTATACAAATGAATAAAAAGAAAATAAATATATCAAAAGTAAAATATGATAAGTAGATAAGTAACGATAGCAAATGGAATTTATCATTAAAATAATGAATTCCCATATTATAAAACATTTTATGCATTAATTATTTCTTCTATTTTTAATTCATTTAATTTTTAAACTTTATCTATTGGTAAGTGTTATTGTACTTTTACCTATTTCCATTTTATCCATCGTACAATAAATTTCCTCACAACATTAATACTGCTTTTAACATTATTTTCAATGTTAAATATTGTAAATCTAACAACAAAACTTATTTTTAAATAGTTTTTACCAACGATTAATATTCATTTGCATACTTGATAACAAAAAAGATGTTTATTTCTACATTCTTTTTTTCTTTTCTCTTTTCCTCGTCTTTTCTATTTTTTGTATTCTCTTTCTTTTTTCTCCTTTTTTCTTTCCTATCCTCTGCTCTTCTCTAATCTATTCTTTTTTCTATTCTTTCTAATTTTGTCTCTGTTTTCTTACCCACTGGCTCTCCTTCTTCATTTGTTTTACTTTTCATTTCATATCGCCTTTCTTTTCACTCTTCCTCTCCTCTTTCCTCCTATCTATTTTCTTTTCTTTTCTCTCTTCTCTTCATTTATCCTCTTTCTCCTGTCTTCTTCCGTCTGCTTTTTCTTCCCTTTTCTTCTTTTCATGGTGTCATTATCTCATATTTGCGCACTTCTCCGCTCTTTTTATCCTTTCCCCTCTACTCTTTTTCTCTTTTCCACTCCTTTTCTGTTTCTCTCCCCTCTCTCTCTTCCACTCCTTTTTATTTATTTCCCTACTTCTTTCTCTTTTCCTTTTTCCTCCCCTCTTCACTAATCTCTCTTATTCTCTTATTTTCTTCACATTTTCATTCTCTTTCTTCTCTTCTTTTCTTTTCTCTTCTATCGGTAATCGCCCTCTTCGCTTTTTTCCTCTCCACTCCGCTGATTTTTATTCTTTCTCCTCTGTTATTTTCTTTTCATCTCAACGCTGCTTTCTTCTTCCGTTTTCCTTCCTCTTTCTCCCCTACTCTTCTGTACCTCCTTTATATTTTCTTCTTTTCTCTTTTCATGCTTTTCTCTTTTCTTCCCTGCTCTCTTGACTTACTTTTTGATGTTTTTCCCTTCCCTGCTTTCCGGTTCTCATCGTGTTCTCTTCGTTTCTCACCTTTCCGCCCTCCTTTCTGTTTTTTACTCTTCCGTTTTGTTTTCCTATGCCCTCTCCACTCTTAGCTCCTCTCTTCCTTCCATTCCTCTTCTCATTCTCCCCTCCTTCCTTTCCTTTATCTTTTTTACTTCTTTTCCCCTCTCCTTTACCATTTCTTTTTCCCTTTTCTTGTCTGCTTTTCTCTTCCAGTTCTCATCATCCCCTGTCCTCTTATTTCCTCAAATCTTCACTTTTTTGCTCCTTTTTCTTTTCTATTTAATTTTCCTCTCCCAATCACTTGCTTTCCTCCTCTCTTCTCATTCCGTACCTCATTTTTATTTTCTTTTACTCCTCTTTTCTCTATTTATTTTCCTTCCTTGTTCACTGTTTTCTACTCCTCCTTTCTTCTTTTTTCCTTCTTTTGCTTCTCCTCTTCTGTCCCTCCCTGTTAAAATGCAATACTCTTCACTCCTCAACTCTTTTTTCTCCTCTCCCTAGGTTTTGCTCCTTTCTTCTTTTCTCTTCCACACCTCATTTCTTCTCTTCACCTCTCTCTTTTCTGCTTTCTCCAATTCTGTTTTCTTTTTTTTGCTCCCCTCTTCAAAGCGCTCTGCTCTTAAATTTCTTTGTTCCCCTTTTGCTTTCTATTTCTTTTTCTCCTCTCTTCTTCCATCTTTTCCCTTCCTGTTCCTAAAGTCCCCTCTCCTGATTTCTCCGCTTTCTTTTTCCTCCTGCACTCTTCGCTACACTCTTCTCTTCCTTCTCTTTTTCATCTCCTTTTCTCTCCCAGTTCCTTCCTCATCTCTTCTCTCTCTTTTCTCTTTCCTACTTTCTCCTCCTCTCCTTTCTTTTCCTCTCCTCTCCCCATTAGGCATAACCTGTCGCTGATCTATCCCTTTTTAACATCACTAGAATTTCACTCAACCTTCAATATATTGTTATTTCCAGTTCCAAAAGAGTCTCCTGTATTTTTCTGAAAATTATTAGACAAACGGATTGGAGGCTATACATCGTGATATATGGTAAAACCGTGATTCAGAACACCAGAATCAGTGCTTATATAGTACAGCAACTGGAAGAAGAGCAACATCAGAACTTATCGTTCACCATCAATTCACACAGCAATAAAAACGAAAATAACTATCCTGAAACATCCTGTTGAACATGAACAGTTTGCACAGAAAATTCAAATGCTTCAATGTATTCGTCGCTTGGAAAGCAATGATATATACCTTATTAGAAGAGTGTACAAACTCAAATGTAAATTACGTGCAGTAGAGAAGGCATTTATCTGTAAATCACACAATATAACTAATGTCCCAAATGTTATCAAATCTTCAAGTGAGAGAAACTATCCTTAGTACTTTACGTAACACCGATGTGATTCCAATGTCTAAAGCTATCCCTATCTCCAGATGAAAAACAGTCCACTTTAATGAGAAAAGGATGAAACAATTTTATTTTGTTTAGGTAACTTTTTTAACATTTTATTATTTTCACATTATCTACTTTATTTCGTCTCTCACAAATATTTTATTCAAAAATATTTCTTATTCACATTTTCTAACATATCGTTATTAATATTATTCTCAATTTGTATCATATTCCAAAGTCTCCTCTTCTTCGTATACTCCTTATATTTTTTGTGAATCATCTTAGGCATTTTCGTAGTTTACAAACTACTCTTAATCTGCCTATGCAAGCCTTATTTATTAATCCCTTCATCCCCTGAAATTCCTCATACACATTCTCTAATTTTACCATTATTTATTTATTCATTTTGCAAAGATAATTATTGTAAAACATTTTGTTTCTAATTATCATTTGTCTATAAAAGTAAATTAAAGGGTAAAATTATCTTAATGGCAAAAAAATATTTTTTGCACAACACATTCGCTTGCAAGTTAAATAGTGCAAAAGATTAATTTTTTTAAATAATTTATTTTGCAACATACACTTCTAGTTTATAATTAAAAAGTGAAAAAATTCTATTGCAAACATTTTATTGGATAGTTAAAGAGTATTAATAATTTTTGTTCCTTATATACATTTTTTGTTTATAAAAATCAAACAGTGAAATAATTTTTTAATTGAATTATAACATTTTTGCCAAGGAAAATATTGTAAATACTTTTTTGTTCATAATATTGACTTTTGTTTATTAAATTAAACCAAATAGAGAAATTGTTCTTTTTTGTTGTAACATAACATTTTTTGGCTCAACATAAATTGTTTGTGCAAAGATAATAGTGAAAAAAATATTTTGTTTTGAAATTTATTATTTTACTTCCCAACAGGTATTTTCGGTTTATAAAAGGGATTAAAAAGATTTTTGATTGCAACATATTACTATGCATAACATAACTTTTTTTGAAATATTACATGGTTTAAATATTTTTTGTTTCTAATATGAGATTTAGTTTTGGTAAGTAAATCAAATAGTGAATTTTTATTGCATATCAACTTTATTGCAAAGTTAAATAGTGTGAATATATTTTTGTTTCTATTATTACTTTTTTGTTTATAACAGTAAATCAGAGTGAAAATAATGTTTTTATTGAACATTTTATTGCGCAACTAAACTTCTATATGCAAAGTAAAATGAAGTGAATGTTTTTTGTTTTCAAAATTATAGTTTTAACAAAACTTATCTAAAATTAAATGAAATAGAGAAATTGTTTTCATTGCAGCATAATACATTTTGCATAATATAAACTAACAGATATTTATACAATTTACATTTTGCTTAAAGCGTAAATGCTATTTTATCAATACACATTATTTCATTGTTAGTTATTTTACATATTTCAATGATACGCATTTTTACAACATTTTTTTCCACCGGCATCTTCTTAATATATTTTAGTTCCCCAACCATATACTCTCCGTACATATATAGTTCATAGTTTTTCCAACATATTATAGCTCAAATTCACACCATTTGGTAATTTAACACATTTTGGCCCAAGACTTTCACACATAACCTTAACCCCACCCAGCACAAACTTTCTACCACCTCGGAAAGGCGGACGTCCCGGGCTGAACCCCGCCCGTCAAAGTACAGAGCGTTTTATTTTGACCAATCACATTATATCTCTTCGTGTTCTCTACTAATCAACGTCCTTATTTCCACTAATCCTGTCACACCTCCTTACCAACATTTTACTCTTTACATTCCCTTGGTTAACCCAGTAGCTCGCGGAAACCCTATGTGTGCACATTACGTATGCCACATTTTATTTACTGTAAATAATTCAAACACGTATATGTTTGATAAACAAAGGTATTTGCAAAATAAAACATTAATATACTTGACAATTAATAAGTGCAGACAGAATCTCGGTTGTTTGTGGTAAAACATTTTCCAGGCTGTCAGAAATAACCCTTTCCTGCTTCCCGGAAAAGTGCTTTGTTTGGGGTATAACCGACTCCATTGCGGTTAAGTTAATCGAACCTGTCCAGACTGTTTTTCGGATATTTGCGGTAAGGTAAGTGGAAGGTGCTACAGGACACTTGGTAGAAAAACATGTTTGTAATTGCACAATGAACATTATATACCTGCCAAAAATGATAAACAAACGACACTAGCGCCAATTTAATTGTACGTATCTTCCTTACCAACATTTTACTCCTTACATTGCATCAGTTTACTCATTAGCTCGACAGCACCCTTCCTACACACATCTGGAAAGCCGAATTTGTATATTGTTTGCATAAAATATGCGTCTACTTGCTTATTTTAATATATCGAACCGTTTGGTTAAAATATAAAGCAATACCGCATAATCTATGAACATTTAGGCTAAACATTGTCAACTTACAAAAACAATTGGCACCCAAAATAACAAATATTCTCAATATATCATATCTGTATAACCATATTAGTTCACAAATACGCCATCAAATACATTTCTACAAAGTATATAAATGATCATAATCAATAAACATTTTGAACACACACAAACATTACCACCAAAACCAACAATAGGAACATACCGACACCACAACATAGTTCAAAAATACGTCCCCGTTCTATAAAATGAAGCAAATAGCAAATAAATAAAAAATATTTTTACATAATTGAAAAACCTGATTTCATTATACATTAAATAAACTACTTACAACATGCGTGTTCTTTCACGTTAAATGTTGTATGTGGTTGTGAAAATATTTATAAATTTAATAAATAATAAAATAACTATGGTGGACCATAAAACAATGCCGAAAGCTGCCACAAAAATAATCATAATCAAGCTTGCACTTTTATAATAGCATGTTTGTACTTGGTATATATATGTATATTTGTAAATAATTACCGCATGTATGTACCAAAAATTAAAATACTTAAAAAAATATTCCGAAATGGTTAAGTTCAAATAATGCTACACTTTCAACTGCTGGATTCCTTTGGCCGGGGACTGGCCTTCCCGATGGCAAAACCCACTGGCTGGTAAAATATGACCTTTAAGTCTTAACAGCAATTTTTAGGCCGCAACGCGATAAATACTGTCGAGTATTAAGTAGGGTTACAAAACTAAAGTTCAGAATACCCTGACTGATGTTAAGAGAAAACATTGCATAACTGTTAAGTTTAATGTTATAAATGTACTACTGTAGAACCGCATGATTATTGACTATTTGGGCAGCTTATGCTCCCACGGTGGAAACAGTGATGATCACCGAATTTTAAGAAAATTCTCGCAGTTTGCGAGTAAGCTGGTAGACGACTTTGACGAAAATGTTAATTAATTGCGAAACGCTGTTTTAACGCTACATTGCATGAATGTTAACTTATTCATATATACTGACAGCGGTTCGTCAAGTTCGAACACAATTTGAAGAAAGATTCTGTGCTATCAGAGTTCAAGTCAGTAGATGGTCCATTGTTTAGTTATCTAATTTCAAAATATGAGAAGCTAATTTATTGCTCTCTCCATGAAAGAACTGGATTTCGTTTGAAGAGTATTCTACAAAAGCCTTTCGCAAAAAACAACATTTTTCTAAGATCAAGTATTACACAGGGTAATTAAAAATTCCAGTGCCATAAAACTACATCTTGTTATACACTTCCATTATTATAGCGAAAACTGAAGAGAGGAGAAATGCAATTTAATGTATTTTATTAGCACAAATAGCGAAATATGAAAGGAAACGTGTGTTTTAATCTAATAGGATTAAAACATTTGCTTATAACACTTGGTATAAATTTAATAAATATTCACACAATGTTTAACTGAAAAAATTTCCATTGCAAGTGCCATGTTCCATCATTTCCTACGCACTCACACTAAACAGTCACCCAGGGTGACCAGCACATCGCCAGCATCCATGATAGCCCCAAAGTCTACTCGTAGTTTTATTTGCTTGTTGGACGTTTTATTTTGTTCACTACTTCTACTAATAGCGGAAATATCTTATAGCTCCGAAAATTTGTATATTATCCTGCATTTTAGTGCTTTTATTTCCTTACTTTTGGTTACATTTTCCACTGTATATAATTAGTAAAGCATTCACCATATATGAAAATAGCACAAAAGTGGTCAATGCTTGTATGACTCTCCCCGCACATTTATAAACAATACATTTTTTTGTCATTACAGCAGGGTCATAGTGTCGGTGCTTGATTCATGGAGGTAAAGAAGATTAGTATAAGCGAGTTGTGTTTTACTACTTCCGTTTGCAGCAATTAATTCTGAGCAACAAACTTACTCTCTTTCACATTTTGTATTGTTCATTTCACCCTTCCTCACCCACTACGTTCCAGATGTTTTAGTTTATGAGAGAGATAAAAGACGTTTAAAGTATATTTACAGAGTGGTAAATATACTTGCCTTCTAAACCCAATACCGCAATTTCGATTCCGGCCAGGACTGATGACTTTCTTCGGGCGTAAAAATCCTAAGTGTGGCTTCATTTGGAAGGGAAGTAAAGCCGTGGGTCCCGTGTTGTACATTTACGGCACGATAAGGAACATCATGCTTGAAAGAAGAGGCCTCTGATCAACATTTATCGGTGGTTTCACGCCCTGAATAGAATGGGACGCTGATGATCCGAGATGTTAAAGAGCGTAAAAAAAAAAAAAAAAAAAAAAAAAAAAACAACAACCCACCAAAATACCTTGCAATTTAATATTGTATAAAAAGTGTTTAATTAAGAGTGTTAGGAGATATATAATTATGTAAAATACGCTTATAAATCCGTTCATTTTCTTCTGTTAATGGTACATCACATGCTTGTAGAAATCAACAATTTCGACAGACATAAACCCGAATAGACAAATGCTATACATTTTAAATGTTCATTTTATAGTGATAGCACAGGTTCTATAAATGTGCCATGTTTAATTATAGCTCATTCCGTGTAGTAGGTAGTGACGAACTCAACAAAGGCATATTTTGAGAACGTATTTGAACATTTGTTATAGCTGGTGAACTGAACAATACGTATTTGTGTTTAATTTTACTTTCCGTTAATATTGCTATTAGTCAATAATAACATTAATATTTTAGCGACATTTACTGTAAATATGACATTTTTATAAGTAATATGTATAGATCTAAGGTTAAAGCAATTTATTCTCCATCTGCTATAAGTGAAATAAGAGTAGGAATTAATGGAGAAAAAATGTGTAACAAGCGTTAAACAAGATAGGTTCAAAACATCAGAAAATCGCAAAAAAAAACTTTATTTTAAGGCAACATTTACTCATAGGCAGTCCACTTGATCATCTTCGTGTGTTATGGACGTGCTCATACACTGTTGTGTCCCTATGATTTAAAACGTCTTGTGTATTTTAATTTTGCAGGTGAATAGCCACAACTGCAGCTATTCGTTTCTATCATTTCTGTTATTTTGTCGTCACTTTTTCCCAAATATTGTGGTTCGAACTTATTTTCCGAATATAACTACTTTTTCATTTGTTACAATTCATAGCGCCTTATTACAAAAGCAATAAGTACGCAAACACAATATCAAAACAGGTATATGTGACTTAGGATTATAACGAACCTAACTGGTAGAGGCGGCATGGCGGAGAGAAGTTTGTAGATTCGCCCTTTCTACCCACACTCTGACACTCAAGTGCCATGTTCATTTTTATTAAACAATATTTTACATGAAAAAATTGAAAACTTAACAATATAAATCTATAAGTACTGAAGCTGTTGACAAGAATCAGTTTGATAAAAGGAAATATACCCGATACCGAGTTCTCTCTTACTACACGTAACCCTTAATATAAAATATTCAACACGGACGTAACTAATTCGTATATGACTAATTTACCGATGGAAAATTCTAAAAATAAAAATATCTGCTCATTGTTGTCTCCCTGACAAAAAATCCCCGTAACTTGTTCTGTCAAGAATAAATTTCAAAAAAGAAATAATTTTGTAAAATTATATTTAAAAACCCAGGATCTTGCTAGCTTCATCCATGTATGTTCCTATCGGGCAGAGCTAGAAGTCAGCTGTTTGACTTGAAAGTGCTGGGCTGTGTGCAAACATTTATCTGCGTGCAACACATATATTTTCATTACTAGTTGTGAGATTTTTTCTATTTTTATTTAGAATTTTTTTTATTGCCTTTGTGAGGAAATTGCTCAAATGTGTATAAATGTTATTTTTTCTTATTTTGAAAATTAGTGACTATATTATATAAATAATTATGTTCCACAAAGTATGAATTCCAAAATGAACTATTATCAAGCTTTCATTATAAGGTGTTTGGAAGCTACGTCTCGTTAAAATGGGGGTTACTGCCATGGGTGGCCGTATTTGTTAAAGCGCGGACTCGTGAGCGGGAGGTCTGGGGTTAGAATCCCGCCAGGACCGTTCTCATGGACTGAGACTTTTTCCAGGTTTTCCTCTGTCCTCATAAATGGCAAATGTCGGGAAGATACCGTAAACTTAGGCCTGGAACATTTCCTTTCTTAAAAAATCCTTTGCCAATATATAATTTCATTTCATGTACCATCAGTGTCCACCGCCTGTGGGGCTTCAGTAGTAAAAACGGGCCTTAAACACCATTAAAAGTAAAATGGCGGAATTGAAATGAAATATTTTGGCGAATTTTTGGTATAAGACCTTTAGACATAGGTGTCATATTTCACAAAAGCATTCGTCTTTATGTAGTATTAGTAGTAGTGTTAAAATAGGAAGTATTCTAAATTTTCACCCGATTTCATGTAGAATCGCATTTATGGATTAGCAGGATTTCCTGTAAGTCGCTGAAAGATATTAAGCATCTATGGCAGGGTGTCATCTTTTTGGAGTGGTGGCTTATTTGGAATGAATAAAAGGAAAGGTGCAGCTCATTAAAACTTTCTTGGCCAGCCAATCCAAATAACTGTAAACCAATGTCTAGTTTATAATATATATCCACGCATAATGTCTTGCTGACTTAGTAGCAGCACTTAAAGCACGATTTTGAACTGGATTTAGGTTTATGCACATTGACCGACTTTTTTCCATCTTAGTTGGAAGGAATGAACAGAAGCATTAAAGTGTTCTTACATTTCCAATGTCTGAGTACAGTAAACTGTTAAATTTTGGCACAGAAGCGCAAATAAATGAACCGAAAGACATGTTTTACAAGAGTGAAACGCAAGTATTTAGAAGGAAATTGGATTTACAGGTTGTAGTGTAGGTATGTGTAGTAACTTGTATATGTTTTGTGGTGAAACAACGACTTTTTAATTTGCCTTTATAAACCGGGCAAACTACAATGCCATGGCGTAGTGATTTACGGTGGTTAAGAAGGCGTATGTTTTGGCAGTTTATAAACCAAATGCTATTAATATTAAGTATTAAATATTAATCGTTAACTTTAAATTTACTCATCCAAATTATGCAATGAAAATGCTCACATGAGCTGCTTTCTTGTTTCAGATATTTTCGGTACTTACTTAAGAATGCGTGTTCAATTCGTTGCATATTCCTAGAGAAATAAAGGCAATGATTTCCTAATCTAACTTTTTATTTGTTTCATTGCAACTGATTAATTTATATACGTTCATCGTTTAAATGTTTACGGACAGGAAATACATTGGTAATTTGCTTCATCAATGCTAAACCTACTGCATATTTTCAGTCGAATGAAGTTGCTGTGTAATGTTTCGAATGCTGTAAGGTATTAAATTTAAGAAGATAAGATTATGATTATATTAGTACACATGGTATTTTGATATTTTACAGGTATATTAGAGGGACCGGAAATTAATATTTTAATATAATTTAAACACAGCAGACATTTGGACGTGCTAAGTTTATCCGGCATTAGTTCCGGGCATTTGGACACTCAGGGATATGGAGCAATCCGCAACAGTGTGCCCGAGCATGGAGTATTATTTGGCCGTTTTGTACAAAGGAACAAAGAATGTCAGTGTCTAAACTGGACGCTTTGCTGCAGTATTTCCAAAGCTGTGGTATCTGAGTTTTCCAAAAATCTTGTAAGGATTGGTCAAAATTTTCTTTTTATTGTTGTATCATTGTTATTAATAATGATAGCTTTTAATCTTTGAATATAGAAATGTGGTCACCGTGGATTAGATATTGTTTTCAGATCTTTGAAATGAGGCACTTTTTTAGATATTTAGTGAGAGAAAGTAGTTCCTTTGAATACGAAAACTGACTATGTCACGCCAGGCAATGGAAGAACGGTAGTTCCCAGAGTTAGCGAGTAAAACTTTAATTCCTTTCTGAGCCTTTTCGTGTTTTTTTCTTCACACCCCCATATTTAAAAAATAAATACAAAAAACAGACTTTCCGATTGTATTATCTTCTGTGGTTTATGACTTCAATCATGCACAGCTTTCTCACTGAATTTCAAATGAAGAGATGGGGAAATCTATAATGAAAACCTGTAGGTTAAGAGAGAAGTTTAAAACATTGAAACTCGTTCCTTGTAACTGTGTAATGGAATTCTATCACCACATAAAATATTTCAATAATATAAAAAATGAATGTTGAGTGTATAGTTTAGATTAAAATGTGTGAAATATAAAAATGTGTCTTTAAAGATACGGAAACTATGCTAATTAATTATTAAATTATCTGTTAAATTTCAGATTTAATATTTTAAAAGAAAACTAAATATATGTAGTTTCAATAATTCAAGACTTTTATATTGGTTTTGAAGGGGAATCCTAAGGTAGGCTTATTTACCGTAACTTAGCAACTTTAGGCAAACATACATTTTGTACATTAGTAAGAAGTTTTCTCAGATTATATCTTTATGAAGAGAGTTCGCTAAAACGAAAATTTTGGAAAAAACTGCTCTACTGAAAAAAAATTGCAGGTGTAGTAACTGGGAAACGCCTCTACTGCAGCTTGAACTGTTTAGACTTACCATGGCTCTTCATTCAAAGTGAAGGTTTTTCCGAACTGACAAACACTTAACGTATATCCAAAGTGACTTTTATAAGGCAGCTAATACAGAAATATTTGAAAAATGTAAGTGAACAAATGCACTAAATCTCTAGATTGGTAAATGGAAAGCGAGTTTTATTTTTAAATGATGGTGACGTGCTTCCTCATTCCCCTTCCAAGTAGATAATTTTTCACTCGCGACATTTAACGCTCAACATCGTATTGGTGGACGAAGCTGTAAACATACCAAGATGGAGGGTGAAGTAACAGGTACCATTTGTAGCTGAAAAATACAGTAGCTGAAAACGAAAAGACAAGGAATTTGAATGTATTAAAGTATAGATTTTTCGTAAGAAATCGCCATAGTAAGTGTTTTATAAATTATTTACCTTTTAAATCTTAATTTTCCATAATAAGTAGGCAGTTATGAACAAATTTTGTCCATAAATCAAAGCAAGGTAATCTCTCGCCATATTGGGTAAACTGGAACAACAATACATAGAATGAAACGGCAATACCTT